>JADAQX010000990.1:0-17102 GCA_015476325.1 Cardiosporidium cionae | reverse complement strand
ATTAAAAAAATATATAAAATAAAAAAAAATATTAAAAATATAAAAATATATTAAAAAAATATATAAAATAAAAAAAAATATTAAAAATATAAAAATATATTAAAAAAATATAAAAAAAAAAAAAAATATTAAAAATATAAAAATATATTAAAAAAATATAAAAAATATTAAAATAAAAATAAAAATATAATAAAAATATATCCTAGTAATAAAATCTATAAAAATGAATAAAAGTTATATCCTTGTAAAGAGTTACAGAAAAGATATATGTTTCAAATAGTTTTTTTTTTTTTTTTTAATAGTCTCCATTATATTTTATTAAAAGTATATCTTTCATTTCATAGAATTTTTTATTTTTTAAAGTGTGTACAGTACAGTAAACTTTCATACTTTTTCTACATTCAAAAATTCCTTCTTCTTCACCTCTATACTTGTGACAGAAATGAGACCCCAATGGTTTGGATCCACAGAAAATTCTCGAGAATAAATATCATAGAATGCACGTATAACGGCTGTGGCAGCAGGAATTGGATCAATAATTTCATGATGATAGGCTGCATGGCCTCCTTTTCCATGGAGTGTAATATTAAAACTTTTTTTAGATACAAACAAAATATGAAAAAATGAATTAGGAAAGGATATTTGAGACATAGGGAAGAAATTTTTTTTTAATTCTATAGTTTGAATGTATATAAATACATGAATTTTAACAAAGAGAGGAAGATGGAAGACAGATGAGTTGAACAGAGAGTTGAGAGAGAGAGTTGAGAGAGAGAGTAGAGAGAGAATAGAAAGAGAGAATAGAGAGAGAGTAGAGAGAGAGAATAGAAAGAGAGAATAGAAAGAGAGTAGAGAGAGAGAGAGAGAATAGAGAGAGAGTAGAGAGAGAGAATAGAAAGAGAGAATAGAAAGAGAGTAGAGAGAGAGAGAGAGTAGAGAGAGTAGAGAGAGAGAGAGAATAGAGAGAGAGTAGAGAGAGAGAGTAGAGAGAGAGAGAGAGAGAGAGAATAGAGAGAGAGTAGAGAGAGAGAGTAGAGAGAGAGAGAGAGAGAGTAGAGAGATAGTAGGGAGAGAGAGAATAGAGAGAGATGAGAATAGAGAGAGATGAGAATAGAGAGAGATGAGAATAGAGAGAGATGAGAATAGAAAGAGATGAGAATAGAGAGAGAATGACAAATGTAACGCAAAGAGAGTAAAACGGAAGGTCAAAAAAAGAAACTCCCAAAAGAAAGCAAAAGAGTAGGAAAATATCCTATTTAAAAAAATAAAGACAAATACGTATAAATAAAAGATGAGAGTGAAGAAAGTCTCTTAATGGATACCAAACGTTCTTTTTTATAAATAAATTCAAAGTTTTATACCTTATAACTAAGCTCTCTCTGTCAAAAATTCCTACTCTAAAGCCAAAAATATGTATACGATAGGCCCCTCTCTGTAAAAAACTTACAAATCTGTAGCAGCCATCAAAGGACCAGGATTAGAAGAAATCACACCCGTAAGAAGATGTGGAAAAACATGAATTCCAAAGATAGATTGAACAGCCGGTGATTTCTCCAAAACACCTTCATTAATCATCATCAATGCACCACCCATTCCTTCTTCTGCGGGTTGAAAAATCAGTCGAATAGTTCCCTAAGAAATAGTATTAAAAATTAACAATTTTGTTGTTTGTAAATTCTCTTCCTCCTGCCTATAGGCTCTCCTCTTTTGAGAGCATTTAAATGTAATTTATTTCTTTTCCTTTTAACTTTTAAAAAATAGATGCAAAGATTTGAGAAAATATAAACACCCTGAAAGTAGAAATACACCGTTGTTAGACTTCTAAACTCTTCCCATCCCTCCCCAACCCTCCTCTTCTTCCCATCCCTCCCCAACCCTCCTCCTCCTCCCCTCCTCTTCTCCTTCCCTCCTCTTCTCCTCCCCTCCTCTTCTTCCTACCCCATCCCTCCTCCCCAACCCTCCTCTTTTCTCTTTTACCCAAAATTTTTGAACATTTCTCACAATGAAAGGTTACTAGTATAAAAAGAAATAAAAACTAAAAAGAGAAACTAAAAACGAAATAAAAGTTTTATAAAAGTAGTAAAGTTTAAAAGAAGAGTAATTCATGCAAAAAGAGAATACAAATGAAGCAGAGCTATAAAAAGTGTAACCTATTTCAAAAAAGAGATGAGGAGAAGAAATATACAGTATTTTGTAGAAGATATACTGAGAAAAGAATAACCATGGTTAAAATGTATGCAAATAGAAAAAATATATTGAACAAACACTCTCATTCTACACTCTTTTTTTTTTTAATAAAATAAATTCTTAAATAACAGACAGGAATCTTGCTTTCATATTTCTTCAAAAGCTTTGCTGCTCCTAAAAGCATCGTCGTGTGAGCATCATGACCACATGCATGCATTTGACCAGGAGTAAGAGATTTAAAAGAAATATCCGTCTAGAAGGAAAACCAAAAAAAAATTGTAGCAATGAAATGTTAGAGCAAAGGAAGCAGCTTACAAAATAGAGAGGAAATAACACCTCAAATAGATGTATTTCTACCCACGAGTACACTGTTTCATCTCATGAGAGAAAGTCAAACGAATACAGAGTTATAGAACAAGAAGCATGGATACTCTCAATACAAGTGTGTATGTTTTACTTTCAATATTTCAATTTGCATAAAAAGGATAAAATAGAAAATACGCAGAATTACAACATTCCAGTACAATTCTAACAGTTTCTAGGTTAAAATTCTCATGATGTAGTCTAAGAACTATCATACCTCTACAGCCTACTATTCCATCTTTAAAAAAGATCTTTTGGTACTAAAAATATATATTCAAACTGTAAAAAGATGCTGCAAATCTTACAGCGTGTCTTCAAAAGAATGCTAGTACACACGTAAATCGTACGTAGAGCCATCTTTGCATACATTTCAGTTTGATAAAATATGTCTATCAAAATGGATATAATATCCACTCTTTACATGAAATGGATGCATCTTCCCACCAATTCCAAGATGGGAAGGGCATCCATATCTGCACGAAGAGCTACACACGGCGGTTGGCCTGTACCAAGATCTGCTACTACACCTGTGCCACCCATGGATTTATTGTATTGAAAGACTCCCCATCCTTCCGTGTAAGGAATGCCTAGTCCCTATATAAAGAAGGAAATATTTCATAAAATTATATAAACATTAAAAGAAATACGTAAAAGTGGAAACAAGAAGGCAAAGATTTCAACACACAGTAATGTAAATGGCTGCATGAATCGTCTGGAAAATGTCTTTGAAGCCACAAAGCATTAACCGGCTGAAACATAGCAAAAGGAATACAATTCAAAGTAGTGCAATTCTGTTTTTTGATCCGTTAAACTAGAAGATTAAAACATGCGAGAAAGGAACTCCTGGAAAAAAGAAGCTTTCGGGAGAAAGAATCATAGTATATTAGAAACAGGCGGAAGAAGAAAAATGTAGCTACAGAGGAAACAAAAACACAACCAAACAGCGACTAAATAATCCTTTTTCCCTAAGCAATACTAACTGTTCAGAAGGGTACAAAGGAAATAGGTGCACTATAAACAAAAAAACAACGGCACGAATTCAAAACTATCAGAATAACTTGAAAAATTGGTGAATGAAAGAAGCATAGTTTAGCTATATTTCGCGGATACTGCCCTCTGTTACTTTGGCGCTCTAGTACAAACCAGAAAAAGGTAGAGTTTACCCAATTGCAACCTGGTGGGCATACAAAACCAGCAACGCAAATAAAGAAGAAACGTTTCTACTTTTTAACATACTTTTAATTCATTTTTGACAAAATCTGATGTATAGTATTCGTTATATCCCAACTCTGGATGCTGATGCAGGTCTCTGCGCATTGCCGTCAAATCAGAGGCAAAACGTTGGGCCTCCGCTAGAAATTCAGATGCGGTGGGAATGGCTTTATGAGAATTAGTAGGGACCACCAAAAAAATGAAGTAAGTCCAGAAAATACATACTCTAAACGATAAAACATTCATTTTTGACAAAACAAGAAGTGTAGACACCATATTTGCACCTCTGCTCATATATTTTGTGTCAACAGTATTTCAGTAAAATAAATTAAGAATAAGCAAATAATGACAAAACACATTTATTTCACCTTTGACAAAAACATCACATTTCCAAACGCACTTACATGTCAATGTTGCACTAGAAAATTAAGCTGAAATATTTGCCTAAAACTTCAAGTAACGCTGAAGCAAGAGCCAAGAGCGCGCGCATTACCACTTGAATCTAGCGGTCTCACGGAGTCAAATGTCAAATGTAGTTCCAAACCTTCTCTTTCGATATTTCTCAAAATATAAAACCTTATCGTAAAAGTCGTACCGTACGGTCGTGAGTCAGGGAGCAAAATATATTCATCATTATGCAAGCATAGAGCAGTATCGATTGAAACATCACAAACCGGTTTAACTCCTAAAGGTATTTCCTGCATACCTAACGTTCTGTGTGCTATGAAAATTAAAAGAATGCAATAGAAAATTAGATGCAGCACCATTACATTTGCATCCTTGTTACATCTGTCTCTACTCAAAGTTTTACATTTCTGAATATACTTGCAACTCATTGTAGTCTTTAGTATGCTTGCAAAATTCGTTCATTTGTGAATGCGCAGCTGGACTTTAACCAAATTGACTAGTTACACGGCGAACGTTCAAAACTACACCGGGACTCTCATATGTTCTAGCGTAGAGGGGGTTATGTTTTCATGATGAAATCATCCCGCTGCAATTTGTTGTCCAGAGTGCTTTGTTAAGCTACTGCACAACATTTTTCAATCCCATCAATTTACACTGTAATTGCCTGTATTTAAAACATTTTTCCCTTTTGAGTTGGCGGAATATAGATAAGACGCATTCTTTCCATCGGCACAATCCGCACTTTTCTTCCGTAGGTGTAAGTTGCACTTAACAAAAATAGAATCCCTCCAAGGGCAATGCAACTGAATAGCTTGTGTTGCACCTATCTCTATGCATTGATACCAACGGTTTCTCTTTTTTTTGTTAGATTTCTATTGAACAAAGCAGTTTGAGAAATTTTGTAGGAATTGAATGAGACGTTTCTAAATTTGCCCAATGGAATTTTTCTATGTTTGTATCCGCATTCGCTACCAACCTGTATATTTCTAGTTTAATTCAAGGGGATGTAGATTTATTCAAGTTTATATTTGAATACATAGGAGAATTCATGCATATGCTGGAAAGCAAAGTCTTAATGTTTTTCTTCGTTTGATCGTATAAAAATTGTTATCAGGGTAGTACACCGATTTGCTTATCATGCGATTAATATATTCGGATATTTGCTTAAACGATATCAAAGAAAAATTGGGAAATATTAGATTACAACATACATTGTAACAATCCTATTACATGAATGGCAGACAATAAGGAACCATACTACTACCCAATAGTAATACATTTGTTGTATAAAGATGTGTTGAGTGAATCTTATATTGACTTGTATTTGAATGAATGCAGATATAATCGACATACGATTTGCGCCAATTATTTTCCCTAGCACTTTCGACAAAACTGGTAGAAGTTAATTGAAATTATCTTAATTTATTAATAATTTAAATTGACTCATAAAATATTGAATTCTTATCATTTTATTGCTGCAAAATGCTGTATTTTATTCATCAATATAAAGAAAGAAGAAATGATGATCTTAAAAGAATACAAATATAATTATTTTAGTGTTTTGAAAATGAATGGTGAATACGTATTATTTGTATTATCTTTATTTGATAAAGTTATATTTATATCATTAAGAATGGTGGTTTATTATAAATTGTTTACAATTTATATGATTATATATAATAAAAAAAAAATACTTTTGGTTTATAAAAAAATTTCGTTTGCTATTATTATTAACTATTTTTATATTAAAAAAAGCAATAAATATACAAATACATAGTAATTTGTTATTTATTTTTTATTTCTTTTTCATCTAATTATATTGCATCAAAATATATGCTTTGCAAAACAAAAAATAATTCATATAAAAAAAATAAAGCTGACACATTTTATATCATTTTAATTATATATGATTGTTTTTATTATAAAAAACGAAAAAGAAGATAATCAGTATAATACTTCTTTTGTGAAATTTTAATTGATATTTGAATATAAACAATATAATTATATAAATCTTTTTGTAAATTTTATACCATTGCATTTACTTAAATCTAATTTGATGTTCATTATTAATAACATAGCATAAACTAAATTATGTAAGATTCAAAAAGCAAAATGCTAATAGAAAATAACTCCATTATATAATTAATAAACGATTTCCTATTATAATTATTTGTTCTAAATTGTATATTTCAAAATAGTAATATTAATCAAAGCAATATAAATTAAAATATGAAATAATTCTTAATTTCTATATTTTATATAATACCATCTAATTCAATACAACTAGTATTGCATATCTAATACTTTAATATAAAACTAAAAAACTACACTTTAATACTATGCAAGAATCAAAGTTTAATAAATTTCATTATAAAATTAACGACAAAAAACAAAAATATTTTTAAATATTCATCAACAAAAAAATATTATATCAATAAAATATATAAAATGTGAAAAATAAAAATATCAGCTTATTTCATCAACATTAAATATATTATATGTAGATATTTTATATAATATATTATTTCTATTCCAATCATTATTCACACAAATGCAGTAAATTAATTTAACAATCAATATACTTTATTTTGTCCTTGTCTCTTACAACTATTAAATTTATATGCTATTAAATATCAAGACTTGGTATTAAACAGAGTGAAACAAATAATAAATAACTATATAACTAATAATACTTCTTTACACAAATATTATATTCTTAGTCGTATTAAATATTATGAGTTTCCAACTTAAAAAATGTAATATTAATCGTTAAAATTTACAAAATATATACGAATAAATGAAACAAAGCCACTCTAGATGTAGTTGATAACGTAGATATTATATACCTATATCCTTATATTCCAGCTAAATAATTTATAATCTCAACATTTCGATTCAATTCAGCTAAACGTAAAGGTGTGTAGCCATTTTTATCCACAGCATTAACATCACATCCTTTATTTACTTAATGTTGCACAATATCAATATTTCCTTTTTCTGCAGCTTTATATAAAGGAGTGGAACCATATTTATCTACAGCATGAATTACATCCTTTAACGACTAAATAACGCACAATATCAATATTTCCTCTTTCTGCAGCACTATGTAAAGGAATGTTGTGATAACAATTCACAATATTAATATTACATTCATTATCAACTAAATATCGCACGAATTCAATATTTCCACTTTCTGTAGCTTCATGTAAAGGAGTGTCACTCCCAAATATCGCCATAAACTTCTATATAGTTGAGATGCAACTCAATTTGTTACAAAAGGCATATTGCAAAATCTGTTTAATCAATTTCCAGCCTGTGGTACTAAAATCTAATAATGTCAAGTAAAATGCAGCTTAAACTCCAATCAAAAACTTGGGAATTATGCCAATTTGTATTTCTGTGAATAATTTAAAGAAAAGAAACTTTCGGTTGTAGCAGCATCATTTTTATGACAGAGTGTGCTGAAGTTTCGGGATTAAGGATGCTGTGCATGCATTTATATAAGATCTGAGATGCTTTTTAATCACATTCTATGCTATTTTATTGCAGCATGATTCAGAATATGACGGAATATGATTTTTCAAAATAAGTAGGTATGATTCAAAGTGCATTCTGAATACTGAATACAACAAGTTCCTTAATCTTCCATCAATTTTCTGAGTTATACCAGCGTATTGAAAAGTACAGATAATCCTAAGGAATAATACGGCATCCATCATTCTGGCATATGATTATTATTTCTCAAATAATAATTTCAGACAAGTTATACTATCAAAATCCTATTCTATCCAAAGAAACTGTAGACATCAATCGGAAAAATTACCTCAACGAATTCGTGACAATTAAGACAGTGCAACTTGTATTGAAGCACTAAAACAAATACCATATTTTATTATCCATTACCTAGCAAATACACGTGCGTAACAGGGGAGCAACTATTTACGGTTTCAGTTGTTTCTATTCATTTAAAAATACAGCAGAACTGTTGTTGTACTTATTGTGTAACAAGTAGTGTAAGTGGATAGTAAATGAATGATGTTTATTCATGTTAATTAATGCTAGGTTAAGTAATTAATGCTAGGTTACGTAATTATTGTGTAGGTTAAGTAATTAGTATTTAGGTTAAGTAGTTATACCGTGAGTAAGTAGTGTAAGAATGAAGGTGAGTCAACGAAATAATATGTGTTAAGACTAAGTTAAACCATGCGGAAAGTAGTTACGGAATAGCCCGGGTAGTAGTGGAAAGTAAGGTACGAGTTGACTAGATCTGTATTTGAATGCGCACAAATACAACCGACGTTGACGAGCAACCAAGAACATTGACAACTAACATACAAGTAGAAGCAAATGCAGAATCAGAGCTAAAAGAGGAGGAGTGAGTGAAATCAGTCTTTTTATTCTAGTCTTCTCTACTGACAATTATTTATACGCAATTAGGCAAGAAGATATGTTTTAATCCAACTATTATAGTCTAACTTATTTTAGCATGTTTCATATTTCAATATTCCCTCATTAAGAATATTACCCAGCATTTATAGTTTGCCTGTTCTTAAATTCCTTAGTTGCTGCTTGAAATTGTTTGTCTCATAATCTGTTCATCCGTTTACGTATTGTCGCACGTAAAAATTCAACTCTCATCTACACTGAAGAGCTTATCTCTTACATTCGCTCATTACAGAACAGCAGAGATAATTCAAAATATCTCAATCGTAACAGCCACAGTGACACTTAAAATTATTTTTCCTTTTAACCATTTGTCGTAACATTTTATATCTACGGCTTCCAAATGTGTCCACGGGGCGAACAGTGTAATCTGATACCAGTGGTAATCAACAAAAAATAATTTTGACAAAGTAGTGAACAAAACTGGACATTGATTCCTATCAAAAGTTTTGGGGTTTTTTCGCAGCAATTTTTCCGAAATGGCTTCCCTACAACTGCTTATCTTGGTTAATTGTAGATAGTTTCAGCCAATTGTCATTTTCACAATTTTCCTTATTCTACAATTTTCTCCTTTTTACTTACATTCCCTATGACGTAAAGCATTAGATATTTTGTGCTATTCACTCCGATGTTCTTTCTGCCTCGTGTATGTACAAAAGTTGTGCACTAGTGCTCGCTGTGTCATCTGATGCGGCGAATTTCTTAGCCGAAATTAAACACATCTATGCTACATGAATTACAAGTGATAAATGAAAGCTAACCTGTTTTGCCTTTGAACGTTGTACAGCGATTTCCAGATTATCTAAATACTGGCTATATCTCATTCCCTCAAAATGCAATAATATCTACGTGTATGCCCCTCATTCCGCGTGCAAATTGGAAGGAAGCCTTTGCGCAATAACATTAACGAAGAGAAGTTTCTCTTTCAATAACTTAAACTTCATAAGTTCTATGTTTTTGGCGCTATGAATCAGTCATTTGTTGCTTGCTCCCGCACGCTCCCATCATGGGCTACCATTTCTCAATTAGAAAGATGGATGGAAGTGGTTTCGAGGACAAATACCAATTTGCGATTATTTACTTCCATATCTAGCTTTACGAGAAGTGATTTTTTACCACCTGTTATTCTTGACAATAATCCATGGCCATATAGCACAATAGTACGAAGCAAAAATCCTTGCTTTACTAAAAGGTTCCTCGCTTGTGTCTCTTCGAAAAATCAGGCATATCAATCTCTTGTCGAAGCAACCTTGCGCGTAAGCCAGTTGAATACCTAATTTATTCACCATAACTCTTTACCGTGCAATTCCTTACTTCGCACGAAACATACCAGATCCCTCTCTCCTTATCGAGTAATTACGCACCCTCCAGTTATAGCATTATCTGAATTGATCTATATTCTTTGCTTTTTAGTGTATCCATGACGAACTCGAAGGCTTGCAGCTGGATGAAGTGGAAGAATTGGATTTTCGGGTAGGCTTGAATTTACTTGCAATGTGGGTGTATGTACAACGGGGCATAGACCACGCAATAACGAAAATTATAGTAGATTTATCGATTTCCAATATCTTGATTACTGCGTTTTGCACTTTTTCATTCTTTCTGCAATTGCTCACGAAATTAGAGCATTGCGTAGGCTTGATTCAGAATTCCTTTTTGCTGTACTATATAACATGTCTTTACTTGGGTAAATTGTTCCATTTTTTTTTTGTGTTTTTAAATGGTTACTGTGCATAATTTCTGCAACTTATTACAACTTTTGTAGTAAGCCACTTGTTTTAATCTTTTTATTTATTAGCTGTAAATATACTTCCTACAAAAGTGCACCCGAATTTCTACGCAATACGATTTTCTTATCCGATTTCTATCTTCGTGGTATATAGTTCTGCATTCTATTATCTACCCATGCATTTATCTACACCCTCCTCTTGTCTGCTACGTTTGTTTTGTTCCATTTATCTGCAGGATGGTGTCTTATCCATTGATTTTGGAAAATATGGAACGTTTGTCTTGAATAAGCATTATATAACTGAACAGATTTGGTATTCTTCCCCCTCAAGGTATATGAGGGTGCTCACACAAGAGGATGACAAACTTATAATTTGAAAGATATCATGCTGTCTACTGTGTGTCAGGCAATGCCAGTGCATTCTAAACGAAAGGGAGATGTAATCAAAACAATAAATTTCTTTTTTATGTGTAGCGGACATGCTAAATTTTGTTGATTTGCATTGAGTAGAGCAGAACAGCTTAAAATTGAACACAAAATTTTTTATCTACGTAGGAAGCACCTCCAAATTTTATTCTTCCTGTGTATGCAAGCATAGACTAGGAGAGTTTCTTTAGTTTTTGAGAAAAATAGGATATTTCTATGCTCTTGGGTTTCATCAAGAGGAATACGCAGCACTCGCGGGATATTATAACAATTTAGGAAATGATGATTGTATATTTTGAGAGAGATATCTCTCTTATTTTAAGAATAGGTGTATCAAAAGAGAGGGAAACTTTCAATTGTTTCACGTGGAGGGAACATACAAGTGTGTGCCCACATAAACTGGACCTCTCTCCTTATAGTTTTTGCTAGAGAGTGAGAGGAACTTCTTACATACTATCATCCTTGTTTTTAAAGAAATATCGTAAGTAGAAACGGGTTATTAAAATGATTTTTATACCCTCTTGTCTACTCTACATTTTTAAGGATTTTTTTACATACGACTTGTACGCAATACATTTTTTGAATCTTTTTCCTTTTATTTGCATGTTATATACTTTCAATATGTTTTCATTTTCTTGCCTATATACTTTCTAGTTAATTATTCTAACATGAATAGAATTTTTTTGATATTATATTGTAGTGGGGCACACTATTTTGAATTTACATCGCATCCCCCTTGGATCTCACTACGAACAGGTATGTTAACCCGGAAAAAATTTGTAAAATTATTTTATTCGAAGAAAATGTTGGAAGGAAGCATGAAACATAGTTTGAACAGCCAAATTTCTATCCTTTTCTTCAAGAGAATTGTAAACAAATGTGTGTTCTTTCATTTTTCAGCAAGAAATTTTTTTTTTTCCTAACATTTCTATTGTCAATCTCTACTCTTTAGTCTCCTCTGATAGTTTTTTGTTTTATAGGGGATCATTAAAATCTCCAGAAGCGGGGAAGGGGGGGGAGAGGTTCGGATTCTTTGATCGTTGACACGCCTTCCTTACTTGAAAAGTTTTATTAGCATTTTTAAATTACAATTTGTGTGTTGATTTTTATATATTTATTAATAAAAACATCTCACAAGGAAGAGGTAGGTTTCCATACATGCTATAAAACTCTACATAGAAATGAAACGAGAGATTTTTAACTATTTTTCTGAAGGAAAAGTGCCATGGAGTTATAAAAAAACAAGTGTATGTACACTGTATGCACATTTCCCCCCAAGTGAAATTTTTTAAAATATTTATTTATTTCTTGCCCCTAATTCATGTTTTCTTCTACATTCTATCTTTTGGATTTTTTTTTCTCATGGGTATACCCTTTTAGTGTTGTTTTGCCTGTATTTATCAAAAAATTTGTTTTATTTTAAAATGCAAGGTGTTATACCTTCTTTTACATCAGGAAAAACTATATTTGAAACCTTATCTGAAGATATCTATACTTTATGTAACCGAAGGATTTCTTTGAAGGGATGTGAAGTGTAATACACATCCATCTCACACAATGTGTGTAAAGATAGAATCAACACACTCTTCATCATGAAAATGTTTATCTCTCTCCTCTCATCCACCTTAGTTATGAAATTTCGAGGCAAAATGGTTCATACACCCAGTGTGTCCCTGTTTTCTAAAGGAAGACATAGAAAACGATTGCAACGATGGAATATATTTTCGAGTGATGATTCTATCTAATGAAAGGCCTGCATCCAATATATATCTCTCTTTTTCTCTTCTTCTTTTACAAATATATTTATTTAAAATTGTCTTATAGAAGGATACCTCTTAGAAAGTCTTATTTCTGCTACACTTGGAATTACTTTATAACTCCATGAAAGATTGAGCATTCCATGCAAAATTTATATTTCTCCTATACACATTGAAGGCATTATTTCCTCTATTTTGTTTGTGTGAAATCGGCATTTTTGTATATCTTTTTCAACATAGAAGAGAGTTTTAATAGTATCTTCTTAGCCTCCATAGATGAAGAGGAGGAGATAAATAATAGGGAAATTTAAAAATGTAGAGAAAACACATGGATTTATGTAGGAAATAAAATAAAAAATATCACTGGAAAAACAAAATCCATGACAGACACTCGAAGGAATATACAGAGAGAAAAAGAAGTCATTTTTTAACTTAAAAATCACATCCCAACAGCCACTTAAAATTTAAATAGAGAGATTCTTCACATGCCTCGATATATAGTCCATTCTCTTTCATATTCATGCTTTGCTAAGACTCTAATAGGTTTTTAAGTTTCTCCACACTCTAAAATGGGTTACTATCCTAGAAAAATTTCCTCCATCCGAAGAAAAAACTGCCTTTAAAGAAAAAATAGAAACCAAAAAAGGGTGTACATACCCACATATAAAAATCCTCCCTAAAATGTGGCTTTAAATCCTATTTTTTGTTATAGCAAATTCAAACACAAAGCATGTAGAGTATAGGTACTATAAAATTCCTTTCGAATTCTATTTCAAAAGGAAAAATACATTCAAAGTGAGGTATTCTCTAAAAAGAAAAAAAATCCTGTTTTTGTAATAAAAAAATAAAAATTTTCTTCCTCTCCCTATATATATATAAGAAGGGAAGGGGGATGTCCATTTCTCTGGTTCTATCTTTAACCTTCTTCCCATCAACACAAACAGGCGTCCTCCTTATCTTCACAGGGTGAAACGTTTGAAACTATTTCTGTAGAAAGCATCGTGGATGAGGGCAAGTTGGGAGGGACCTCTTTGAGTAGTCTGCCATTCGTAAAATCTGAGAAATTTGAATACAAAACAAGAAAACTATAAATGACAGAGAAATAAAGAAAGATCCACGAAAAAACTGTAGCAGTGTGAGTAGAAAGAGAGAGAGAAGAGCAAACGAGAATGCAGTGACCACCTCTATCCTTTCTTTGTGTTTCAAAAAACTTCAAATACTACATTCTTTTATTGTGTGCAAAAAGAGAGGCTACCTCTTCTAAATTTTAGCATTTAGGATAAATGTTTGATAGAGGATTTTATGAATAAATATAGGATTCGATAAAGCGAGAATTTCTAACCTTCCAATAACCATCGTAACACAGCACGTGTATTTAATCCAATTAAAAGTTCTACTTTTACATAGCCTTTCCAACAAGGCACCTGCAAAAGAGAGAAACAAAAATAAAAAGTATAGAGCCTTTCATAACACCTTTAGGATGTCTAAAGGTAAAACAGAAGAACTATTTTTCCGAGCAAAAAAAATACTACAAAATCCTTCCACCCATTTCCCCACACCCCACACTTCCCCACACCTTACCAAAAGTGGTGTCGTGGGCCTACGCCAAGGGCATGTCTTAGTAAGCATCTCTTTCGTATCGTAGATATCCGTAAATATAAACAAAACAGGAGAATTGGTAGGAAGTTCTTGGAGTTGTTTCTGTAACTCAGGCTCCGTTTCAGCTTCACACAACTCTGCCATAGGAATTCGATAGAGTGTGCTGGCCTCTGCAGAGAGGAGACGTAGAAATGTAGGACGTGAAAGGAAGGCCATCTGTGGCCCAGGGGGGAGACCCGCTTGAAAGTTGATATGTGGCACAAGAGATTGCACAGTCCCATACTGCATACGATATTTCCCCTCTGCTGTGACTTGGGAGAGTAAGCAGCCAGCACTGATCACCACTAAAGGAGAGCGATGATGGATACACCGTGTTAAGAAAGTCTTCACGCCTTCACTGACATACCACAATTTTCTAGGAAAGAGGAGGCCATGAGAAGCATCCGAGGCAGGCAGAGAGAGGGCAGTGGAGGATAAGGGGGTGATAGCATTCTTCTCTCCAGGGTGTGGAGAAGCTGTGTCCACCCCCCCTTCCTTGGATTCTGGAAGAAGGGTGGCTAAGCGTTTCGCAGGAGGAGAGAGTAGGGGAGAGGTCATTAGTTTTGTAGAACTTGGTGGTGTATCTACAGCGGGTTTGTACATAAGATGAGAGCAAAAATCGAGCTGTTCTGACTTTGAAAGCTTCGTAAATCCATAATTTTCAAGCACATTGGACCATAAAGGATGCATGTCTGTCACAGGGGGGGAGGAAGTGCTGATTAGAAGTGAATTTAAAGGAATAAAATCTTTCTGTAGGACGCCTTTGGATGAAGAAGGCGAGAGCTCTTCCTTTCCATTGTCTATGGGAGAGTGTAGAAGGATCGTATCGGTTGTTTCTTCTATAAGTGGATTATAAGAGGCAAGGGAGGCATTTTCTTGAGGTGTATGTACAGCCACAGGTTCAGAAGGAAGGATATGTGTGAGAGGACGCTCACGTGTATTCCATGGAAGTGTTGCCTTTTTCTCAATCACTGCCACAAAAAATCCACCTAAGGAGGAAGGAAGAGAGAGGGGAGATACAATGGAAGGATAGAGGGAGGGAGGGAGAAAGAAAAATAAGAGGCAATACAATTTTTATAAAAAAATAAAATGTAAATAATTCTAATTTATTTTGTTTTTTTAGTGGATGGGTAGAATTTCTTTTTGAATAGTTTATTATTATGAAAAAAAAATCTGTATACACTCTTTATTTTACATCTCTCTCTTTTTTTTTTATAAAAATCATAAAGGTTTCTATTTTTAAAAGAAAAGGAGTCTTCACCATAGAAAAAGAAAAAAAATTTTCTTTTTATTAAAAAGTAAATTCTTTCTTCAAAAATAAAATTTTATCCAAAGATTTAAAAAATATATATATAAAAATGTATATATTCAAAAAAGTTTAAATTTTTTCTTCCATATACAATAGAAATACACACATGACATTCCTTTTCAATAAATTTTCTTTTTTTTCTCATTTAGTTCACACAAAATTGTTTCATTACAATGAAAACATTCGAGTCACCTGTATTTGTATGATGAGGAAGGAGACGAAGGCAAGATTTTAAGTAAGATAAATCTCCTTCAGGTGGAAACATTGAAGAAAATAATTTCTTTCCTTTCTTTTCTTTATCAGGGAGAGATTCATAATTGGAATACCAAACAGAATTCCAAAGAACTTTCCCTTGAAAAAATGTGTATGGATAACACAAATGTGAAAATTTTGAAGAAATGTTACAAAGAGGTATGAGAAATAGAGTGAGAGAGAGATTTTATATTTAAAATTTGAAGAAAATGCAGAGAGAGGTGAGAGAGGTGAGAGGAGAGGTGAGAGGAGAGGTGAGAGAGGTGAGAGGAGAGGTGAGAGGAGAGGTGAGAGAGGTGAGAGGAGAGGTGAGAGGAGAGGTGAGAGGAGAGGTGAGAGGAGAGGTGAGAGGTGAGAGAGGTGAGAGGAGAGGTGAGAGAGAGAAAAAAAGAGAGAGTTGAGAAAGAGAGAGAGAGTAGAGAGTTGAGAAAGAGAGAATAGAGAGAGATTAGAGTAGAGAGAGAATAGAGAGAGATTAGAGTAGAGAGAGAATAGAGAGAGATTAGAGTAGAGAGATAGAATGGAGTGAGAGAATAAAGAGTGACAATACAGAAAGAGAATAGAGAGAGAGTAACACAAAAGGAAAAGTGAATATCCACCAATCCTATCAAAAAAGAATGCAATTTTTAATATAAAAAAATGAATAGAAACAAAATAACACACATGTTGTTAATCCAGGAGAACTTTTCAAAGGAAGAACATTATGAGCATTAATGAGAGAGAGACTTCCTTCCGCTAATTGCTGAGAAGATTAAAAAAATAAAATAAAATTTATAGTTTAGATATATTTGAGGAAACATCAATTTTAAATTTTTTTCTTTGCATTTCAACTTATTTTTATTCTAATTTTATGCCAATCCAACTGCAGGCCAACTCTTCCATGCAAATCTCTTTTTTATTTAGAAGGATTCTCTCAAGAATAAAATTAACAAATAAACAAAAATAAAAGGAGAAATTGAATATGAAATAAAAAACAAAAGCAAAGAAATACCACTATCAACAAGAATTCAATAATATATATTACAAATCAGTTTCATTTTTCCAAAGAAAAAAAAAGTTTGATAAATTTTGCCTTCAACTTTAAAAAAATTTATAATTTTAATGTATTTAATTTTTTCAATTCTACACACTTAAATTTCTTATATTCTGTAAAATATAAATTCAAAAACTATTAAATTTGTGTGTGCAAACTCTTACCATCACAGCTGCCACCACTGCTTCATTTTCAAGTGGATTCATACTACATGTACTGTAAATAACACGTCCACCAATTTTACATAATTCTACACCTCTGAAAAAATATTTATATGAATATATATATAAAAAAAATATATATATAAATAATAAAGTATATATATATATAAAAAAAATATATATA
>JADAQX010000989.1:0-17107 GCA_015476325.1 Cardiosporidium cionae | reverse complement strand
GGAAGAAGAGAGAGAGAGGGGTGGGGAGAGAAAGAAGAAGAGAGAGAGAGGGGTGGGGAGGAGAGAGGAAGAAGGGAGAGAGAGAGAAGAAGAGAGAGAGAGAGAAGAAGAGAGAGAGGAAGAAGAGAGAGAGGGGTGGGGAGAGAAAGAAGAAGAGAGAGAGAGGGGTGGGGAGGAGAGAGGAAGAAGGGAGAGAGAGGGGTGGGGAGGAGAGAGGAAGAAGGGAGAGAGAGAGAAGAAGAGAGAGAGGAAGAAGAGAGAGAGGAAGAAGAGAAAGAGATGGAGAGAGAAAGAAGAGAGGGATGGGTAGATAGAAAATAATAAAGGGGGATAGAAAATGTAAGAGTATAGAAGAGTGAGACCTACACCGAGAGGAGGTAAGGAATCCTCTCGTTTATTTTTTCTATAAAGGAGGTCACGAGATATCTGGAGGAAGCGACTACAGAGAAAAAATTGAAATAAGGAAGAAACGATATCTATTTCTTCTTAGCATCTTCCTCTGTTTACTAATTTGTATATTTAAGTATATTTGGTCATGTGTGTTGTCTGTAAAACAATGCTAGAAGTTTATCTCTATTTTTTGCTTATAGATGAACCCACAGTAGGGGAGGAGGTTCCTCGTCAACATCGAAATATTCCTTCTCAGAAATATTCTTTGCTTGAAATGTTACGGTCAGCCTAAGAATTTATTAAAGGAAGAAAAAGTGAAAAATAGAGTTCTTAAGAAGTTTCTGTGTGGGTTTTAGTATGAAGAAAATGTAGAAGCAAAGAAAAGTTTTTGATGCTCATTTTTATCTTTATAATAGAGGAAACCAAAAAAATAGAGAGTCTATTTTATTTTTTTAGGAATGAACTCATTGAAGCTATTGCAATTGTGGAGGAACTTCATTATCGGTTACGAATCAAAGTATGTGGATTTTTATAAGAGAGAGTTTCTCTTTAAATTACTTTATTATTGAGAAAGTGGTCTCTGTATATACAGTGTACTATGCTGAAACTTTGTTGATGAATATCTCTGCTTATAAGGATTTCTCATGTATAAAATTCAATTTGAATGTGAGGTGGATGAAAAGATATTAGACTATTTTTAAAGGAATATTTCTTGAGAGTTTCTACTGGCCATAGAGTTCAGTAGTATCTCCTCATAAACTTTAAGAAGGATGAGAATACAGTTTATCAGAGATTTTTTGCTGTAAACCATTTTAATGTTTGTTTATCTTTCTTGAAAATAGGAATCCAAGGAAACTCCATATTCTGAAGATTGTTTACGTAGAGCTAAAGCGCATGTACGACGATGGTCATGCTTACTTTCAATCCCTCTCATTGAAGATATGCCTTCTATTCCTGATGAAACTGACACTCTCTAATCTCTGTTTATAATTTCGGCTAGGATTGTGCTTGTTAATTAGTGCTATATTTGTAAAAATCATAGTAAAGTGTAATGATTCAATCAAAAAACAAATCACCTCCAAATAAAATCCTATTAAAATATCATTTTTCATGAATTATTAGATGATCAACGTAGAATGGCATACAATGAGGAAAAAATAACTCATACTATGCTATGTATTGTACTTGAGTAGTAACTAAGAGCACTCTCATAGAGACGAATGGCTACTTTTTTCTCTTCCTATCCGGTTGTTCTGTTTGTATTAGCTATAAAAAAAGGGGGAAAAATGTCAATCACTCAATTTTTTACTTCTAATTCGTTTTTTTAACTCATAAGGGGCTGTTAAATACACTATTTCTGCTATTAAGGCGTTACCTTGTCCTTCCCTCATTTTACTTGATTGACAAATCCCATTAAGAAAGATAGTAGGGTGGTGATAATTTTTTTCTGAAATAAGATAAGCAGAAATAAATTGTCATTTTTTAACATGGCATGTAATTTGTTGAATCAATATGTAATCATTATATATCAACACTCTATTGCTTTCCCATTTTTTGAACAATCTGTAAAACTACCGGATGGACGTGCTTCATTATTTTTAGTGGACGTACACGTTATGGTATTGTACCCTTCATCTTATGAATTATTCTTTCATAATGTAAAAATCAGCATTGCTAACAAAACTATTTTTAAGATTTTCTGTGGGAAATTCGTCTAACACCTTAAGAAAATCTTCCTGTAAAATTATAGCTGCCTTTCCATCCGTACCTCGCATGATTCACTTTTAATCGAGAATGACTACAAAGCTATAGGGAAGCGGGTCATTGAAAGAGGGGATGTAACTACGAATAGTGGGGCAGGAATTCTTTATTATTTTGAATTTTTTTCCATGGCGATGCTCTCACAACAGAAAAGAGTATTATTGCGTCGTAACGGAAAAAATTTAGTAGCTACTGTATAGGCGCGCACGAAATTGTAAAGATGCTTATGAAGCTGAGAGAAGTACGGTAAATTGTAGATAGAATCGCATGGTCAGAGGTCGTGGCTTCTCTGCACTTTTTAATTTGTTTTTGTAAGAAGCAAATCCACGATCTAATGAACGGACAAATTATACTAATACACAACATTTCATTGCATCCATTGAAGTGTTCAATCGTTTGCGGTGGATAAGGAATATAGGACACCACTTTCGTTTTGGCACACACAAGGTAGTTGCAAGCGATGAAAATATGCTTTTCTTTTTTAAACAGCATTCGCCGTATTTTTACGTAGAAGTTTGGATATTACTGACAGGATAGCAATGACATGGTGGAAATTTGGATTTAATAAAAGATGAGTGGATTGCTTTCTTTTTTTCGTGTGGTAGTACACGTAGAAAAAATCATTGCTTCGAGGGTGGCACAATTGCCGTCCACGAGGATGAAAGGGTACTACTACTACGTACACGCAGCTTGCAACAACGAAAACAAAGATTGCTTACCTAAGCAATGATATTTTGAAGGGATAGTGTTTGTTTGATTAATCCTGTGGCACTTCTAAGAAATACTTCTTCATTTATAACTATATTCATGCAAACGAGTAATAGGGAGCGGGGTGATTTTAATTTTTTGCACTCACTATTACTAAGTGTTTTGATTCAGTATTCCAATTGTCAGTGCGCAATTTATGTTTGACAGTTGCTACTCTGTAAAAGAATTAATGATAAAGAAAAACAAGGCATCTAGAGCGCATTTTTTCACATGTATGCACATGAAATGTCTGACAATGAGTAATGCGTTTACACCTAGTATCCAATTTTTGTTTTATTGATTCATTGTTTCGAATTTAAGATCGTAGTCTTTTGTTCAAAAGCAACCATAGCTTAAAAACGATAACTAGGTGGAAACACCATTTAACAGAAAATGTGTTGTCGATGCACAAAGTTCCCATCCATTGACTCTTTTGCGTGTTATTAATTGCTTTTAAAAATCAAGTGCAACTTTAAAGTCAAAATATAGGATTGCCTATGGAATCCCCGTGATGAAAAGCAATCTTATTGCTAGTTAAGGCTTCGTGTTATTCTTGCATTATAAAGCAGCTGTGCAGCCACTATACCCATAATTCAATAACGGGGCCAGAGAGAAAAATTACTATTTTTTTACTCGGCTCATTTGATTGCGCTGAGGAAAAAGTATTTGAAAAAAATGGAATGGATACTTTTCTCAGCATTAAGTGAAATGGAGTAGGGCCTGGGTATGTATGCATTGTTCTGTTGGCGAAATTCTTTGAAATAAGTAAGCATAGAAAGCATTTTCAGTGTTAATGAAAATTTCATAGCTATCATACGCATTATTTTAGAAATCTCCGTAACATTTTATCAAGATGACTCACTGCAAAAAAATAGCTTCGATTCCTGTCATTCGAATGCATCGCATTTTTGGGAGAAATTCCAACGATCAATTTTGTCGAGCAAGGAGAAGGAAGGAATGGACGGAAGCATCGTATCGTTACATCAATATAGCGATCGCGCAGTGTTCGCATTGACCTCAATGCTTGATTTGGTAAGTGGGTCATGCTGCATAAACCTACCATTTTAATCACAAATCAACAGGGAATTTATTATTCAACTGTTTTGATATGTTGTGACTGCCTTAACCTATTTCTTATATGAATCTGGTGAATGCGCACTGTACGCACAATCGGTAACTGCTTTTTGTATTTTCTTCATTGTTTATACTATACTATCTTTTCCCAAACTTCAAAAAACTTTTTGGTAGACACGAACTGACGACGCTCGCATTATCGTCCTACGTAGTTATGGGGGGTAAAAAAGGTAACACGAAAAAGCGTTCTGCTTTAAGCAAGGTACAAATGGAATCGAAGCGCGAAAAACAACTTCAAAAGGCCGTTAAAAAGCAAAAAAAAAAGACATCACCGGATGATGATGGACAGGATTCAAGCGACAACGAAGAAGACATTGAGATGCTCCTTGCAGCATTGGATCGGAAGGAGAAAGGCAATAAAGAAACGGCTTGCAATACACCAGCCACGGTTTCAGTTTGTGAATCTCAACCCTCTGCAAGATTGCATTGCTCCTTTACTGTCATTCCTACGTAATAAATAGTCTTGATTTTTCTTCATTTTTTTTGCTCAAATAGAACTTTTGTAACATGGAAAAATGTAAGCGGATAGAAAGGTTGAAACGCGCGTGAAGCGCTACTTTTACCAATTGCTTCCGAGTATGTCTGAGCGAAGAGAGAGAAATAACCATTAAATGCCACGGATTTCAAGAAAATGTTATCAAAAAATAAACGCTATTGCGAAAGCCACGTAGCAATGATTTTACTTTATGTTGTCCTGCAGTGCATTTGCTTATGCCAGATAGCAGCATACTCTTGGATTGTTTTATTCTCCTCCCCATCATTTGTGGGCTGGTGCACACACCTTCTCTTTAGATCAGCGTTTCCTTTTGACGCATAGTATATATCGACGAAAGTGCTCTTTTTATTTCTGCATGATTTTAGTTGCTTTTATCCTTTTTTATGTTTTTTTATCTGTAGAGGTGAGGTTGTCTTATTTGGTGGAGAATATTTCGAAGGACGTACAGCCAAAGTCTGCAATGATCTTTATCGTTGGAATGTTGATCGCAATGAATGGCGGCGGGTAGAAAGCCCTATTAAACCGAAACCACGATGTTCTCATCAAGCCGTTCTCTATAAGTAACCAGGAAAAAAGAGAAAAGTTTTTATACGGCAGTGTATATACACTACTCACACGTGTATAGTCTTTCATTTACATCTTTTGCAAATTGTATAGCAATTTTTGAGAGAGCATACGACATTTTTCTGCGTGTTAAATCCCTATAGTAATGTTATTTTTATCTTCTTTTTCTTGATCAACTATGAAAAGAATTGCATTAAGAGAGGGAATGAAAATAGAGTACGAAAAGCCTGAGGTTACCCCCCCTTACACACACTCCCTATAGGATAATCTCTCTCTTAAACTTTTTTAATTCCTTTCGGATTTATGGAGAAGATTATTGTTTTATTCCAACGTGTATTGCGTTACAGAGACTATATATACATGTTTGGTGGAGAATTTGCAACCTTAAAACAATTTTTTCATTTTCAAGATTTATGGAGATTTAGTACGAAAACGAATTTATGGGAAACAGTGGAAACCTCCGGTCATGCTCCCTCTGCACGAAGTGGCCATCGAATGGTAGAGTTTCATGATCTTCCTTATCCTTTAATAGTTTGCTTACTGGCGTGTGTACTCCCTTCTTTAGAGAGTGTTTCCCTTTCTTTTTTTCTTGCCTGTGAAGTTGTTTTCTTCTCATCTTACCCTACTGTTGGGAGGATGTTTCTCCTCTCTCTTTGATATTTTGTTTCTAACCAAAGGCATGTACAATCACAAAAAGGATGTCCATTTTGGAGAGAGTAGGCTAGAGGATATCACACTCAGTATTTTTATTGTTTCTTTTAGGTTGTTTGGAGGAATTTTTTGATTCTCTTTGGTGGCTTCTTTAGTACAATTCGAGGGAGTCGCTATTTCAATGATCTCTATTTTCTCTCTTTTCATGATTTTAAGTGGAATAAAATCTCCTTTCCTCCCACTGCCACACTTCCTGATCCTCGTTCTGCCTGCCTATTCATTCCCAGCGCCACTGGAGATTATATTTTTTTGTATGGTGGTTATGCTGTAGAGGAAAGTTCTCGTAATGTTACTGGGAAATATCGTCAGGTGAAAACAAAAGAAATTACTACTGAAATGGAGTTTTTAAAATTATTTTTCTTCATACTTTGAATGGCCAAAAAAGAAGATGTATTTCTTTTAAGAATAGAGAACCTCTTTTTTATTCTTATTATTAAAGTGTTTATTTGGTGGTCATTACTCCTTTTATTTTTATTCTCTGTATACGTTTTCTTTATTTTAATTTTTTGTTCGTGGGTAGGATGCATGGATGCTCAATATGAAACCTGTCATTGCTAATAAAACTAATTCACCGACATGGGAACGATTGAAGAAAATAGGATCCTACCCTTCACCTCGCTCTGGTTATAGAGATACAGTTTATAGTTTTTTGTTTTTCCTCGTTTCTATGCTTCCCCTCCTCTCTCTTCTATCTATCCTCTTTTTTCTATCCTCCACCCCCCCTCTTTTCAATCTTTCTCCCATCTTCCCCCCGTACTCCTCTCTTCCTCCGTCCTTTTGCTCCTCTTCCCTCCTTTTGCTCCTCCTCCCCACCTCTCTCCCCACCTCTCTCCCCACATCTCTCTCCCTTCTCCCCATCTTTCTCCCTTCCTCCCCATCTCTTCCTTCTCCTCCTCCCCACCTCTCTTCCCACTTCTCTCCCCATCTAGAATTTATAGATCTCTCTCTTTTTTATTTTTTGATATGAAAAGAAATTATATTCTTTTTAAATTTTCAATTTGATTGGATGTTTAGGTGCTTCTATGGTAGCTTACAAGAATTTGGCTATTATGTTTGGAGGTGTGATGGATCAAGCTGTGGGTGAACTTCGATTGAAATCTATTTTTTACAATGATATGTATGCCTTTGATTTTAACAGAAAGTATGTTTAAAAATATATATATTTGAAATGTATTTCATTTTTTAAATTTAAATTGGAATGTAGAGAGATTGAAATTTGGGAGGAAACAAAAAAAATAAAACTATAAGATGGATAGAAATTGTTTTCTTACTCTGAAATATAAAATGTGAAGACACATCCACACATCTTTATAAATTTTTCATAAAAATTCCTTAAAATGTATTCTCTCTATGAATGTGTTTACTTTCTTCTCACATATAATTCTTGTCATGGAATTTTTATTTTATATATGAAAAGTTATAAAATATAGAGGCATCTCAAAGTTTTTGAATGTATAGAAATCTTTTTAATATATTTTTTTTTTCTATTTTATATTTTTTTTTAATTTTATTTTCTTTTTAAAAATGATTATTTATTTTAGTATAAAAAGCAAAATTTCTTTTCATGATTTATATTTGTCAAGACGATGGTATGCAATCACACTCAAACCTCAGAAAAAGAAAATTGATAAATTAAAAGGTGATGTCTATAGAAAGAGGGTGAAATATTTACTTCTTTATGAGATTTCTTTTGATAATATATATAAATAAGAATGCTATTTTTTTTGTTTTATTAATTTTTCAAACTCTCTATTTAAAACTAATTTTACTATAAAAAAACATTTATAGAGGAGGAATCATTTTTATTATATAAATAAATTTTATTTTTTATAGATTCTACTTCATCAAAACGACAAGTTATACCTTCATCTTCTTTATATAAAGAAGAGAAAGAAGATGAAATGACAGATTTGACCAAAGAAACGAATGAATTCGTCGATGATCCGATGGACTATATGGAATATGTGGTAAGAGAGAAGAAACTATATAATAAGTTTATTTTTCTTAAATAGAATTCAAGAAAAATAAACTTATTATATTCTTATATGTACATTTTTTTCATTCCTTTTCATAGATTAGAAAAGCATTATATTATAAAAAAAAATAAAAGGAAACTTTGTATTTTTATTCTAGAGAGTTTTTTATATATTTTTTTCTGTGAATGGTTTAGAGAGAGAGAGTAGAGAGAGAGAGTAGAGAGAGAGAGAGTAGAGAGAGAGAGAGTAAAGAGAGAGAGTAGAGAGAGAGAGAGTAGAGAGAGTAGAGAGAAAGAGAGTAGAGAGAAAGAGAGTAGAGAGAGAGAGAGTAGATAGTAGAGAGAGTAGAGAGAAAGAGAGTAGATAGTAGAGAGAAAGAGAGTAGAGAGAAAGAGAGTAGAGAGAGAGAGAGTAGAGAGTAGAGAGAAAGAGAGTAGATAGTAGAGAGAAAGAGAGTAGAGAGAAAGAGAGTAGAGAGAGAGAGAGTAGAGAGAAAGAGAGTAGATAGTAGAGAGAAAGAGAGTAGAGAGAAAGAGAGTAGAGAGAGAGAGAGTAGATAGTAGAGAGAAAGCGAGTAGATAGTAGAGAGAGAGTAGAGGAAGGAAGGAAAGAAATAAGAGGGAGATGAGAGTAAAACATTTTGTAACAAATCGATGGGGAACAGCTAGGAAGGTCTCTACACTCTGAGTTTTAATTTTTTCAAATTTTGAGAGTATTCTACAAATCCAAATGATAGTACACTCTATTTTGGAGGGTGTTAACATATTTTTTGTTGTTGAAGGGAGTTTTTTTTTTTTTTTTTTATTCTCCAACAGAGAATGGTGGATACGTTGCCTATCTTTTCTTTTTTAATATATTGTGTGTTTGAGAATGCATTTACTTTCTGTATCCTGTGCAACCTAGACTACTTTCTCCATGCATTATTATGAGAATGTTTCTCTCATTGTAAATTTATTTTTTTGAAGGAAAATACGTTTGGTTATATCGATAGCAACGGTGTATTTGTACGGATTAAAGTCGATATGGAGGAGGAAGAGGAAGGGATACCAAAATTGCCGTATGAAGTGGAGGGATCCGAGATTCCCTCTTCCAGTGATAAGGAGGCATTCACACGCACAGAGATGGATATACATGGAGATAATACTACGATGGATGAGATTAGACACTCCTCTCCCAAGGATGTTCCAACAAAATCGATTTCTCTGCCTGCTTTCAGTATAGAAGTGGGGCCAGTGAAGGCACCATTTTCGCAGGAATCTGAACTTCGTGAAATTATAACAAAATGTGAAGTGCCCTTGCCTCGAATCAATGCAAATATTATTGTGAGAGGAAATGAGTTGTATGTCTATGGTGGATTGTTGGAATTGAAGAAAGAAGATGTTTATCTCAATGATTGCTGGTCCTTCAATTTACTCAAACGGTTTGTTTTTTTATAAGAGGGAGAAGAATGGGGTGGAGAGGTATGGGGTGGAGAGGTATGGGGTGGAGAGGTATGGGGTGGAGAGGTATGGGAGGGAGAAGAAATGGGAGGGATGAATGGGATAGAGAAATGGGATGGGAGGGAGAAGAAATGGGATGGGAGGGAGAAGAAATGGGATGGGAGGGAGAAGAAATGGGATGGGAGGGAGAAGAAATGGGATAGAGAAATGGGATGGGAGGGAGGAATGGGATAGAGAAATGGGAGGGAGAAATGGGATAGAGAAATGGGAGGGAGAAATGGGATAGAGATATGGGATAGAGATATGGGATAGAGAAATGTGATGGGAGGAAGAAATGGGATGGGAGGAAGAAATGGGATAAAGATATGGGATAGAGATATGGGATAGAGATATGGGATAGAGAAATGGGAGGGAGGAATGCTTTCATAGTGACTTTAGTTAAGAATCTCTTGGGTGTGTAACTCCCTCTTGACTAAATTTGTTTGTAATACTTTTTTTGATCTCTCTTTTTATAGTTTTGTATCTACTTTTTGATATTATTTTTAAAACATATCTTCAAACTGTTTCTTATGTCCTATATAAGTGTTTTTTTCACAAAATATTCAAATACTGTATACTACCACTTTATACGTACAGAGAAGGGTGGGAATGTAAGATCTTGTCGTATTTGAACCAAACCATTGTAGAATTTGAAGAAGATGCATCCGATCCCAATGATATGTCATCCATCTACTCAGAAAGCGATGAAGATTCAGATGACGAAAGTGAAGGTATTTCTGAAGGAGAATCGCATTCAGACGTTTCTTCTGAGGATGATGAGGATTTCCAACATACTGTGGTACGGGCATGCATAGAAATCCTCTTATTTTTCTCTGATTGGAATATTTTGTTTCTTTGGATACCCTCTGGAATGTTTTTGGTTCATGCCATGTGCTTTGTTTGTGGGTAGAATGTTTGGGTGTTGAAAAGGGTTTGTAGAAAGGATTGCATTGTATTGCATGCATTTGAATAGCTATTTTTGTTCAGATAAATGATAGAAATGGAAGCCTGTATGAACAAGCCCAGGCGAAGGCACCGGTTGTGACAAAAGAGAAGCATCGAAAACAGGATTCTAAAGTGGGAGCAAAGTATGATATTCTTTCGTTGATGGTATGTATTTTCAGTGTTAAATGTTTTTATTTGATTTTTTGTTTGCTTTAGGGTGTACACTTTGTTAGTATCGTTACAAAAGTATATGACATTTTTTTTTCGTCATGGTTTATCTTTTTCTGCTTACTCTTCACCGAATGGAAATGATTTAGGCTAAGAAGATGTTACGTAGGGTTGAATTAGGGATGGTGGAGAATTCTGATCCATGGAGAGGTCTGTATTTTTGATGCATGGATGATTCACGCATTCGGATGCAGAGTGGATTCTCTCTGTGTAGTAGGGGAATTTCTATTTTTTTTTCTAATTCCTTACGTATTTGCAGCAAAAATTAGAGTTAAACAATACAGATATAACACCGCAACGAGGTGAAAGCTTGCGGCAATTCTTTTTACGGACAAAGCAGCATTGGATGGGAGAAGCTCAAGGTAAGGGGTCTCTTTGTTCAATTTTTTAAAAATTATGTAGGGCAATTCGTTTTGGTGCATTCAATGATCTACAAATGCAGTGTATTTCACTTAGCCATTGCTTCAAAATAGTGGAATTGGAATTAAATTGTAACAACGACGAGGGATGCAACTTTAGTTTATCAATCTGGATGTCTATGTAATTTTGCAGAGAATAATAGTGGCATGAGGTCCAAAGAACAAAAACGACATGCATTCCAACTTTCACAAGAGCGATTTAATCATCTTCTTCCATATCTTCCAGAATTGGAAAAATTCGAAAACCAACAAAATTCTGCCGATGTAGATTTAGATTAAAATTGGAGAATGCCAATGCAACCTAGTTATCTCATTCCAAATCTGCTCCATAAAATAAACTCTTTTTTCATTTGGGTAATGCACACGCTATAGTGGAGTACTTTGATCGAAAATGATTTTTGATTGTACAAATTGGCATCTCTTTCTAATAAGTTTTCGTCAGGATACCATTTGGTTAATTTTTTTGGAATGCAATACATTATCACACAGTAGTAGCGTTTCGCGTGTACTGGATTCTATGAGGATTTTAGCAGCAGTACTAACCCTTCAGTGGAATTAAGCAACATTTTGTTCCTTCTATTTTTGTGCAGAGAGGGATGCTGCTGTTTAGTTTTTGCTGAGACATTCACATGTTCATTCTGTATTTTCAACTTAAGATGACTTAATTTGCTTTTATTCATGAGAATTTTCGTCATTAATCGACTAATCTACTTATTAGGTTAATCTGGAAGGTTATAAAATTGCTTTATGGGAATGTTAAGAAGTCTGTGATACAAGGAGGATATACCACTTTGTAATTGCGCATATCAGCATCCCTTTATCTCAAGCTATAATTGAGGAGTTAACCGTAAATTGAGAAATTAATTTTACAGCTACTAATCATCCTACTTAATTTATTGTATTTCTCTAGGTTACATCATGATCCGATAGCTAACCCAAATTTGTAGGAAGCTCTATTAAAATTTAAAAAAATGCATGAAATTGTTGTTGGCTTTCTTTTATATATGAAATTGTGAATCCACTTGAACAAGGTTGCAATTGCGGCCAATGGTCACTAAGAAATTTAGCATGTAAAATTTATTACCCGCACATAATTTCATGTTTCAGTAGAACTATAGCATTTATGACCTGTCTCCCAGGAAAGAATGCTGTTTTATGCACATTAATATTCGCTCTTCCATGATAGTGTGCAATACAAGCAGATTGTAGTGCAATGAAATAGTCCAGTAAAGACAATAAAATGCAGCTTATTGGAAATAAATAGGATTGTGACTTTCCCAAATGGTTTTGTCTTGCAGCATGACAATAACAAGCACGAAAATGATTAAGTCTTCGAGTCGCATTCCTTCTAGTTCTTATTTGATTGTTTTTCTTTTACTTCAAAAGGTATGGAGAGAAGTAAAGGTGCATCTCTAAGAATCTACAAATTCATGCGTTCTAATATGACTTACTAGCCTTTGCTGAATTTAAAATTATTGTGGTTACAGAGGTAAACAAACTCAAAGATAAGACAAAGCATGAAGAATCATCTAAATTTTAATTGGTTGGAAGAAAAGTTATTCTGGTGAACTACGCGTACTTTCAAGACAATTAAATTTCACTTGCGTTTTTCGTAAATTATCAGGAAGAGTAACTATAATACCGCATATTAAGAAAGCAAACTAATCTACATTTTCCTGGACCAACACTACAGTTTCCATTTTTCCCCTCTAGTAATGAATAACAATAGGACAGATCATCGATATATTTTGCTCGGAAGTCTGACTGGGTATCGCCGTGAATGGGCATCACCGCACCATGTCTAAATAGTTCCTATTTTGATGTTTGTACGATTAATTTGCTACAGCAAATTAATCGTTTCCTGATACCAGATTTGCCGTTTTTCTACTATTGATCACTACGATGAGTTGACATAACTGCTTTGGAAATTGGCCAGTTTATTATTCTCTCACCGGAGGATGTCCTTTGTAGGCTCTCTTTCCTCGCTCAGATCTTGTTTTTCTTTCGGCTCAATATGCAATGCACTACCCTGTCAAGCCGGATGTTATTGGAGGGAATCATTCACATGTAGACTTGTCCAATCACTTAAACATGGAATTTACTTCCGCACTTTTTCATACTTTGAGTCAACTCTAGCTACTGGATGTAAATCTTTGATAAAATCGCCGAAGCTTCCTTTGCTCGTTGACCCTGTTACGCACTATGGCTTTGAGCCCAATCCATTTCGTTTTTGAATTCCTTGGAAGATTATCACCCGCACTCCAATGAAAGGCTAGCTGTGGAAAAATTTTGTCAGAGAGAACCGGCTTCATTTTGTGATGCATGCGTTTCTCCCCTTTGTCAGGCTTCGACTCCACTAGGATCTTCTTTGGGAATGGCGGGGATATATTCCGTTTCAACAAGAAGTTCCATTCCTTTTTTTTTCAAATTTTCGAGACTAATTCATCGTTTTACTAGCAGCGCCACATTTCGCCACAATGTGTGCACAAACGAATGGACTGCCTACCCTGGAGAATCACGCAGGCGCCGACCGAGAGATATGCCTTTATTCTCTCAGCTTCCTTCCCATAGAATCCCACTTAGAAGCAATAAGCATGATCATGGCTCAAGTAGCACTTCTTCGCAAACTGAATCTTATGATCCGGTATGTCCGTTCTGTAGAGGAAATGAAGCCGCTTTACCTTACAAACTCCTTGCATTTCGACTTAAGAATTGTCCTTCCAAAGATGTTGCGAGCCCATTTTCGTCGGAGCATGTTTATAGTGTTAGTGAGCAGGCTAATGATCAGCTTTTTGCAGAAGTTCCCAGTGGGTCTTGCTCTCCTGATGATGAATTAATTGTGTTGCCCAACAAATATCCAGTTGTATCTCCTTCACGTTGTATTTTAGATCCTGAGCAATATGGAACAGAGCAATATCTAGAGGAACCATTCTCACAGTGTGATCTGTTAGTTGATTGTTTTCACGTTGCTCGGGAGAATGGAAACCTAAAGACTAGTGTTGCTGCAGTTGGCTTCCATGAAACTATTGTGGATAGTCGAGTGCATCATTTACCGATGAAAAAGCAGAATGACCTCTACTGGCGTGTGCTGCTCACCGCATTTCGGAACAGGTTATTGAAACTTGCAGATGCGCCACTTATTCAAAGTATTCTATGCTTTAAAAATGTCGGCCCGTTAGCTGGGGCATCAATGAAGCATCCTCACAGCCAGCTTGTTGCACTTCCCATTATACCGGAGCAGCAATTGAAACTTCATCAGCATGCACGAGATTATTATAATATGCATAATCGATGCCTTTTCTGTGATTATATTCACTCTGAATTGCAAGACAAAGTGAGAATTGTTGATGAATGTGACAAATTAGTTGCAGTTGTACCTTATGCGGCTTCACTTCCTTACCAGATATACATCTTTCCAAAAAATCATATGCATCAATTTTTGGTAGTGGACGATAGCATGATAAAATCACTTGGTAAAATGTTAGAGAATGTGTTTTCTAGGCTTGATTGTCTTTTGAAAGGTCCCGATTACAATTTGATACTGAGAAATTCTTACTTTCCACGAAATCATGATGAAAACTTGCATCCACAATTTTACTATCATTGGCATATTGAAATATACCCTAGGCTAGATAGTTGGCCCGTGGCTGGTTTTGAGTTTGGTAGTGGAATCATGTGCAATTCTCATTTTCCAGAGGAAGATTCTCAAGCATTACAAACATGTACGCTCCTGGACCCGCGTGTATGGTAATGCTACGGATTCTTTTTAGGAAATGTTTAAGTATTTTTAATTAATGCCAAATAATGTGATATTTTTTTTTATACACACCCTTTTTGTATGGCAATTAATATTTTTTCACTCAATTTATTGAAGGGGAAAAACATTTTGTATATATTTGATTCGTATACGCAACTGAATCGCATTTATTGTGCCAACATCTTTTCGGTTCTTACTTTGGCCTATTTTTTGTTCACTGGAATATTTTCAAATTTAGAACTGGTGATGTTAACTAATGTCTTCTTATAAGGCAATAACGAAAGTTCTATTTTACTATTGATTCACTCAATGCCCTTTACAAATCAATTTTTTATGGCTAAATTTTGAAAAAGCGCTACTTGCTACGTATGGCTGAAGAAAAGGTGCCGCATTCTAAATGTAGCCATACGAGTGAATACAAACTCAATTCATTAAGAGTAATTTGAAAGTCTCAAAAAGGATTTGATTATTCGTCACGTCGCCGCATGCAATGAATAAAGGAAAAAAGTAGCTAAAAATGACATCCGTCAATCGGTGCCCCTTGCATCGAGAAACCAGTGGTTGCTGAGAATACATTTTGTCGTCAAAAAGAAATCTGCAGTGTCAACTCGTAGTAAGATAAAATTATTTTCTATGTGAATTCCGCTTGCTGTAATCTTTTGCTAAAATGCTACAACTTAGCCGCTTCAATGTGATGAATAAAATGAAAAAAATTAGCAACGCATGAAAATGTCTGCTTAAATTCGCTTCCTGACTCAAATATTTGAATTAGAAAATGCTTAAGCAAGCTTAGCGTCGCTTAGTGGCTCAACCTGACTAACTTTTTCTACCATTTTATTGCGTTAAAACATTCAATGTCCTATGCATTCTCGGATGAGTGATAGTTCAATCTCACAGTGCGCAGAGATTTGCCTCTGGCTGCATTTTTCTAATGAATTGTATCTTTGCATAATACTTAAAACATTATCCAATGGAGATAATTTATGGTAGTGCAGCTGCCACTTTCGAAAACATAAATTGTAGAAAACATCTATATATTTGTAACATTAAAGAAACCTTCAGCTTTGCAATTAAATTTTTAATATATCGATTTAGTAGCAGGCAAGTATAAATAAACTAATATAATATACCTCGAGTAAGAAATTATTCAACGGGTGATAACAAAAAAGTTAATAGTAAGTAGCATATTGTGAATAGTAGGCGCAATATAGACTGGTAGTGTTTTCATTATTTTACTTTGTAGACTAAGTTCTAAAAAAACTTATTATTTGTATATTCTGGTGGGAGCACTCGAAATTCAATTTTTTGTGGCCAGTAGTGATTATGACTTGACAAAAACTAGCTGGAGTACTCATGTATGATGAAAAAAGTGAAACAACCTATGAAAAATGAAGTGATATAGAATTTTCTCTTCTTTTACTTACCTTCTTGCATGATCTTCGCATGCAAAGCTATTTTTTTTTATCAATACGCTGCGGGGGGATTTTTTTCCTAGAGGCTTTCTCTCCAAACCTCTTTTTTCTACCTATTTTCCCTCCACCACTGGGAGGGTTTTTCAGTAGTTTTTGCAGTTAGCCGCTGCTCGACCTTGAGCACCTTTTCCTTCTTATAAACATTTTCTTTCGTGAAATGAGTGTATGTCAGAGGAGTAGACTGTTTTCTTTCGCACCCGTACTTTGTTTTTGAGTAATAATTAGTGAGTGCCCCAGAGCGAGTCAACACGCTATTATGCTTTTTTCGATCATATTCACGGTATGATATATGAATTTTTGTGAATAATGAGCTATTCCGTGTTGAAGTCGTCTACTGCAGACATCCCAAAGGATCAAGATCACAATAGTGCACAAAATGGACAATATTTGACGAGTATTGCGTCTGAGCGTGTCAAATCTTTGTTGCCTAAATGGCAGCGTCCAATATGCATTTTCCTTTTTCTCGCATTCACAGTAGAGTTAATCTATTTTTCGTATTATGTTTTCTTATCTCCATCTAAAGAGTATATCTGCGGGGAGGTGGAAGCTATGCGAGGTCTGGGTGGAAATGCATTGTTAGAAAAGCCGCTCACGCCGACAATGGCAAAAGCGCGAGAAAACTGTCCTTCTGATGTGTACAAACCCTTTCCTACTCAAGTGAATAACAGGTCCGCCATTCTAATATTTCAAAAAGATCTTTGGTGGACTCAAAAAGTGGACTTATCCGGGGTGAAAGATTGTTCGAACTTCCCTGTAGTATGCGAATGGACGATGGATCTTGCTCAATATGACAAAGCAGATGCTGCTGCGTATCACTTTTTTGAGCAACCCTGGACACCTCCAGATGCGAATAAATTATCAATTGGATTTTGTAGAGAAGGTTAGATATTCGTTTTCCTGTTTTCAATACAACAGTTTTAGCCAGCAAATCAATATGATAACAGTAGGAAAATTACATGTAGTGCGTAGTAAGATTAGTCAGTATATTCTGGCATTGATTTCTTTTTTTCGTTGTACTTTTAAGATTGA
>JADAQX010000988.1:0-17107 GCA_015476325.1 Cardiosporidium cionae | reverse complement strand
AATTTTAAGAAAAAAAAAAAAAAAGGCAAACTAAGGAATTGAAAAATTTTATTTCAATTTTTTTTAGTTTAATTTTTATTTTTATAATAAATCTTATGGCTTACATCAATCGATCAGGTTTATCCAAAATTTTAAAAGCTTCATCTTCTTCAAAGAGTGTTTTCACAGTGTTCCATCTAATTATAAATATTTAAATAATAAATAATATATATACACTTTAAAAAATTTAAATAATATATATAAAGAGTTTGTATGGTTACTATAAACTCTCCACCTACTTGGTGCGATGGGTGAGTTCTGCAGACTCTTCAAACCTTTTCTTTAACTACAAATAAATATAAAAAAAAATAAAATGTTAAATACTACAGTAAATATTAAAAATAACTAAAAATAAATATTAAAAATAACTAAAAATAAATATATAAAAAATAAAATGTTAAATACTACAGTAAATATTAAAAATAACTAAAAATAAATATTAAAAATAACTAAAAATAAATATATAAAAAATAAAATGTTAAATTTTAAAATAATGAATAAACTTTAAAATGATAAAATTAAAACTTCTCATTATATCACACCTGTTCCATTCGTTCTTTTCGTTTTTTTCGTTTCTGTTCTTTGAATTTTCTTTCATATTCATCCATAAAATCTTGAAAAAGTTCATCTTTTTCTTTTTCTTCAATCCAATTCCACCATTCTTTTTCATGCAAAGCTTTGGTCATGTCTGCATAAGTAAACTCTGGGCATAATCCTTCTAATTTGGGTAAAGCTTCAAGGATATACTCTCGTGTCTGTTATAAAAAAAATATCAAAGAGAGAAGTAGAAAAATTTTTAGAGAAAAAAAAATGAGGATAAAGAAGCACTTCAAGGATTCTCATCATATATAAATATATCTAATTTTTTTCTTTACTTTTCTGCGTTTCATTCGATCTTCTTCTTGAAATCGTTTTTGAGCTTGACTCATATATTCTGAAAAAAGTTGTTTTTTCTCTCCTTTTGTGAGAATAACCAATGAATACCATCTATACAATAATATAAAAAAATACTTTATATAGGAGATTTCTTTTCAAACCATTCGAAAATAAAAAAAATTAAATAGGAAAGAATTTATTAGAATAAAAAAAAGAATTATTCATTGATAATTAAAAAAAAAATTTTTGAAAATTTTAAACAAAATCTTGAGAATTTATATATATTTTTTTTAAACTTTTATATAAAAATTTTTTCCGAATATATTACCGTTTATCTGCTTCAAGTAACTTCAAAGCAATATCCCATGTTGTTTTTGGAATAAATTTTTTTTCATCAAATAAAATCTGCGAGAAACATTGAGGATAACAAAAAATAAAATTCTGATAAAGTAAAAAACTTCACATTTTATTTTCTAAAATAAACATATCCAACACTCCCTTTAAATACATTTTGACTTGAAATTAATATATATTTTATTTTCAATCCAATTGCATTGAGAATAAACTTATAGTATGAAGGCATTGCAAGAAATACTTCATGGTTATAAAAATGAAATAGAAATATATTTTATCCTCTTTTTATCTATTTTATATGCCTTAAAATGGAATTTCCTCTCTCTTTATTCAATTTTCTCTTCATTCCTTTCCCATACTGTATTATTTTCTTTCTCCATGCATCTTTCTATTTATAATTCTCTCTTTGTATATTTCCATATAAAATTCTTAATATTTCAAAATTTAATAATTTTTGTCTCGGACTTTCAAATGTTCACGCGCTTCACTTTTTGATTCAAATTTTTCCCAATTGTCAGCAGAAAAAGGAGCTTCAACTTTCTCTGGTTCTGGCTGAAATAAAATAAAGAAAAAAAAATATATTTCAGAAAACTCTATATATATATATTCATTTCCATTAAAAAAATTTATAAAAAAGTAATAACATAAAAAACTAAAAAATTTCATAAAACTATACATTTCCATTAAAAAAATAAAATAAAAATGCCACTCTTACTAAAAATAATACTCTTAAAAATTACTTCAAAAAAAAAAGGAAAAAAATTACTACAAACATTCGTATGAAAATCCTTGTGTACTTCTACTGTATAAAAAATACTACAAAAGAAATGTACTCACCTGTTGAAGATTTTTAATTTCTTCAGGTATATCCCATGTACTTTGTTTGGTTTCTTTATTATACCAATAAGTACGACCATCCGATGTTGTATATTCTTTCCACACGGTTTGAGTGGAAACTTTCAATTCTTCTGGAGATTTCAATTCATCAGGTTTATCCCATTTGGAGAGTCCCAACTGCAAAAAAAAAACTACCAAAGAATTAAGAGGAAGGATAATAAAATGAAAAAATAAGATTACCAAAATACTTTCGTAAAAATAAATCAGAGAAGATATTGAAAGAAATAACGAAGGAATACTAACTCCTTACAATGCACTCTTTACTGGTACTTGAAGAAAGCACAGAAAAACATCAACATTTAATGGAAAGTATTTTTATAAATTATTTCATAAACTACACTCCAAAAAATTATACAAACTAAAATTCGAAAGCTCAGTTTCATATGTTTTTATTAGCAAAATTGATCCATCACACAAAAACAATGCGCTCTTTCTCACTCTGGTAAGAATTAAAAAGCGAGAAAAACATAAAAAGGCATGCATGTAAGGGGAGTAGAGTGAGAGGGAAAAAAAAAATTAATTTGTAAGCAAAATCGTTGCCAATCAAAGTCAAAATTGAAAACATACGAAAGAAATAAATCCCCTCACATGGCACTCTCATGGTTATTATTTCTCAGATGGATAAGTAAACATCTATGTCTATTCTACGTGCCATTGGCCCACAAACGTATGATAGAGTGAAGAGAGCCACACGCTCTCGGTGTACATACAGAGATACACCGGTAGGAGATAAAAATAAAAGAAGAAATTGCAAACACACGAGTGGGTTCATCCCAGTCGAATAGCGTACCGTTGCATTGTAGTAATATTTTCTGCCATCCCCAGAAGTATGCTCTGTCCATTGCTTCATCCCAGCGGCTTCGTCTTGCTTCCCCTCAATGGGAGCTACTTTTTCTGGGAGAGAAGTGGGAGAGCCGCTGGAAGAAAACACAGCTCGAGCGGGGCGAGAGGATGCCAGTGGCGCAGTGGCGGGGGCGGTGGTGAGCGACGCTGAAGGGGCAGAAAAAGGGAAAACTGAGGACAGAGTGGGTCGATTCTGAGGTAGCAGGGGAAGGAGTGTGGGAGACATAGACGCAGAACTTCCTGCTTGCATAAGTGCAGGAGAGGGTGCTGTCATCCCATACATCATGGGAGGCATAAATGGAAAAGGAGCCGACATCCGTAAACCGGCGGATGCCGATGGCATTCCTGTTGGAAGCATAGCAGGAAAAGAGGAAGCGTACGGATTCATGGGTCCAGTAGATGCAGGAAGAGTCACCATCGGCGAATTGGGAGAAAGAACCGTCATAGGTGGAAGGGAAGTGGGAAAGGGCATTCCATGCGGGTTTACAGGAGGCATACTCCGGATTCCCCCACCCAACGTGTGGAAAGAAGGAGGATTGGCCATCCAAGGAATATGTAAGGGAAAAGGCAAATGCTTTGATAATAAAAACGGAAAGCACGACTCTTGCGAAAACGACGGAGACTACCGTCAACGGGAGTGCGCGAAAGTGGATGAAGGGCAAATTGGCGGCGCTACATGCGATATGTTCTTCGATAAAAATTGCGAAAAACACTCGGAGCAGTGCTCCCAGTTTAGACACTAACAATCAATGTAAACAAAGAAATGAGGGAAAAATACCCATGCAAAACTATTGAATTGATTCTATCGCATAGAGGTTAGAGGTTAGAGTATTACAAGGTTTTTTCATGCACGAAGAAAGTGTTGGCGAGGATTACATTCACCAAGAAGTCACATAACAACGGAAGAGAAGAGGGTATTCGCAATTCCTCGACTACTGCCAACAGAAAAGGCCATAATCAAAGAGAGAGCTAGCACGTCTTTTCGAAATACCTTTGAAACCACGGTCACAAATCAAGCAACACTTCGCATAAAAGCAAGCTCTAAAAACAAGAAAGGAGCAAAAAGGAAAGGTAGAGAATCGTACAGGCGAAATTTCCAAGAATAAACCCATATAGCATGGAAAGGAAGAAACACGCAGCGACGTTCTACTATCACCTCTTGGCTGAAACATTCAAGGGAAAAAACGGCGGCACGTAGAAAGAATGGAATTGGAGTAAAAGAAGGAATGGGATTTGAAAAATTTAAACGCGAAATAAAAATCACTCGTTGCCTCCTCCTTCGCATTTGAGCAAGCGGCTGGAATTAGCCTTACAGAGGTATAACCAATACGTCTATATTTTTGATTGTGTAAGTAGCCCCCTTAAATAAAAGATTGAAATTAACTTAGCATTGCTCATTTCCAGCTGCTTTTGTGTTGACAAAATACGGGTATTACATATATTGTATAGCGATGATCAACAGTGACGAATAGCATGCATGACAGCCTCGTTTTTGCTCGCTGTTTACGGTACTTTTAGCTCTTTCTCATCCCAGAATAACAGAAGCAACCGAAACAGCAAAGTTATGAGGAAATCGTAATAATACTTATGGTAGGCCTTAAAAGCAATTCTTTACTGTCCGTACATTCGATAATGAGTTGCAATGCGAGTGCTCCTTGACTATTGTTCACTGCATTTCAGTTAATTTTTCAATCTTTAAAAGGTTCTTTTTGAAGTGCTGCAAAACTACTCTTGACCCAATTGTAAGAGGTGGCAGGTATTAAAGTAATATTACCTGTAAGAAAGCAATGTCAGTCTCTTCGGTACTGCTTTAATCTCTTATTAATTATATTTGAATATGATAGTAAGCCCAAAATATGCGAGTTTTAAGATACGCATTAGCGGTAGCACATACTTAACTGGAACAATAATTGGCATTTTTACCAATTTTCACATTGATCTTACGACAGATAATTTCATAGCATAAGCAGGAAGGTATTCCTTTATCAATTCCAAATACATATACCAATTTTTTACCTATACAAATTGTTTTTATAAGGCTATTCTCTTTAAATCTACCAGAATACAATAATGCGAACACCTAAAAAGTACTTTTGAAATGGCCGATGAGTTTGGATTTGAATAAAATAAACAGTATGTTAACAATGAAGAAGCAATAGATTTGTTTTTTGTAGACTTTATGGCATCTTTTTCATTTCTTGTAATGTTGATGCAGGCGAATTATTTCCTGCTTGAAAAAATAGATTCATGCTGCTCGTGCAAATGTATCGAAATATTTTAAATAACGGAATTAATTAGTAGATAAAGCAAAAGGTTTACAAATTTTTCGAAAGTACAATAATCAGCAATTTAAATAGCAGGATTTATTCTATTGTCTCATGCGTTTTCGTGGCAATATACTATCAATGGAGATACTTTCAGCTTATGAGCATTCATCTAAGTTTCGGAGACTGACAGGTGTTTCCTTTCGTAAGATGGAACATTTTTTCAAAGCATATGGTTTCAAATTTGTAAGTCTCATTATGCAAAAGTATTTTTATACCAGATATTTGCGATAGTCAAAAAAAGAGTTTTTGCAATTTTCTACCTCGATTCGAATGAAAACATTATCAGCACATGTTCCAGCTTCTAGCATTTTGGGAAATTATAAGCTATTTCTTGAATTTTACTGATTTTTTTTCTTCTAACTTAGCTTCAAATAAAGCGAGTAAAATTTGAGAGAAATCATTTAACAAATTTATAAATGAAATAACAATAGGTAAAAATTATGAATGAGGAAGGTAAATCTTATTTCTCCTAATAGTTAGAATTATTTTGAAATTGAATAAGCAAAACAAATTGTAATTTATTCTTTCAATTTCATGAAATTGAAAGAATGCTTTTATGTTACAACAATTCCTCCCATGCTATACTCCTAAACATTTTTTCAGTATTTTGTTCTGAAATAGCACTCTAATATTATCGGATGCAAGTCCAAGTGAAAATGATAAGAGGTAGTAACATGTAAGAAAGTCAATGCTTTAGCATTATCTTGCATTTTGATTCGCAACATAAACTTGAGGATAATTTTAATGTTGAATATCTTATCAAAAAACTTGAGGCAATAATAGCTGTAGCAGCTTTTCTTTTTCTTCTAGACTGTTGCATCTTAAAGGAATGCAGTTTCCAGATTTTTTCAAGTGCAAAGCAATGCATCTGCGTAGAAAATACAGCAAAGCATATCAAAGAGAATGTATTCTAGTGGAAACACAAACGCTCTCAGCAAATAGTTTCAATAAATAGTTTTGGAAATATTTTGAATCATAAATGTTTAGTTTTTGAATGCATAATGAGGCATATAGTGCAACATATTTAGAGTTTTTTATCATTAAATTTGGGAAATTTCCCACTTGAAACTAATTTTTGGTTTACTTATGGTTATGAATATGCAATGAAGTTGAATATGTATTACTTGTTGTCATTTAAAAGATTAGCCTTTGTTTCTACTCTCTTAAGCTGATCAGCTCCATGAAGCACAGCTTTAACATCTGCTTGGGGTATAACTCTGACTTTACTCTAAAAATATACGAAGTATTGTTTTTATGGATTTAAAATAGGCAGCAGGTGCAAAATGGATTTCCGAAAATACTACACACAAGGATATCTATGTTACTTGTGCTTAATCTTACTACAATATTAGCGTTTTCTTTTGCTATGGCAAGGATGTATTAAATATATACTAATTTGCACAATTTCTCAATATAAAAGCTAGCAGTAGTTTTTAATTGGTCAATCGTTTTACTTACATTACAATTAATGGTAATAGTTTTACCATCTCCATCAAAATAAAGCATACAATTCAATTGGCTTCCATCCTAAATAGTTTAAAGTAAAAATGTGGCAGTTGCTTGACTGAATGAAATTAAACAAACTTTAGCATGGAATTTCTAACTTAAAATCCTTAATATTGGGTTGCTTAAAATAAAGAATAGCATTAACATAATAACGTTTTTATTTTACCATTTTATCTTACCTATCTTAAAAATGTGTGCATTTACTAAAATAAGCAATCATTTTCAATGAGAAATTGAGTAATCAATTTGAAAGCATTTTGCACATATAAGCATTTCTATCTTTCGGATAAAAATTTATTTGAGTGAGCGTACCTGAAGGAGCACTGCAATATTTACTCCAGAAATTAAAGAATTTTCAAACTCTGCCATTTCATGCTTCGAATAAGGCTTCTGATAACACAATATAAACAAGCATAGAAGAATGGCGATTTTAACAATACAACTTGGTGTTCCCAAAATATTGTATTGCTTTTTCAAGATAACAAGATAGCGTCGGTTGCTGTATAGGTGCAGGGTATGATTAGAATTTCTGACTAATAGTAAAATTCTGCACATTTCGTGTTTAATATTTCTGTGCAATCAGTCAATAGCATAAAATAGACTATTTTAAAATAAACAGAAGCTATTAATTATGTATTCACATGTGGTAGTATAATTATACTCATCATTTCTAAGCAAAACTCTATTTAGCTAGAACTTCCTAAACAGCTTTCCATTTTACTATGGTGAATCAAACATACGTCGCATTTGTATAGATTATCACACCTTTTAATATTTATATCATATTTGAGTTTACCTTTGGCTTGTCTATACTGATTGCACTATTTTTTATTGGCGTGCTTACTAGGGATCCTTCTTCTCGTGATGGTATTTTGTAGTCATCTTCATAATAATACGTAGGATCTTCGCGTAACACTGCCTTGTCAATGGGTTGAGCCATCCAGCAACACGTAGAAGTATTTCCCATTATTTTAACTCTCTCTACTGCCGAGCACTCGCTTGACACCTAGCAAAATTCTCTACACATAGAGAATTGGTTGGCAAACAGATTTCCAATTACTACTCCTCTGCACGATTTGACTGCTGCTTGCAGTCTTCTGCGTTTATTGGAAAGGGTGATGTACATGCAGAATTTGATGCATATCTTTTTTGTTGAAAATGATGAACAGTAAATATGCTTCCATCAAGCTTTTTTCTTTCCTACCTTATGCAGAAATTTTTCATGTAGTCCCATTGGTTTACTGGTTTCATATGAATGTAAATTAAGATCTGAAAAGATTTGAAGTGCTCTGTTAGAATATGGGAAAAGGGGCAAGAAAATATTTTTGACAGAATCCTTAAAGGCAGAGTTGAAAAGGCTTTATAAGAAAATGTTAAATAGATCTGTTGATACTGCTGAAGATACGATCATTTGTTGCTATAGCAACATACTCTAACCCAGTTATGTATAAAGGCTATCATATTCAAAAGATTCAGGAACAAACAACGCGCGCCGGCAACTAGTTTCAATGCTGCTCATCATAATGCATCCTCAAGTCTTTGCTATAGGTACTAAAATGCAACAATATTTAAATAGAATATTTTGTCAAATTTTTATTTGAAACTTCACATTTGAGTCATTCAGACTATGAAAATATTATGTACTAAATATCAAAAAGCACAAAATGTTCTAATAGACAATTGCAAAATATAGAGCTAGCATGTGCATCTTTGGCTTCTAGATAGTTTGCTTCTACTGCGGATCTGCCGCAAGGATAAATTTCCCGGCCGGGTTTTGTTGCGCCCAGAGCAAAACGGATATATGAATATGTATATACTTGCATTTATGATTTCCTGTTATACTTAATTAATTCCGCTCAAAAAATCTATAGCGCCTATCCGCAATCACCTGTTTCCCATAAAATGCATTTCCACTCCTCCTCATGCTTTTATTACATTCTCCCAGATGGCCTTTTGTTTCCTCAGTTATCCAAGATCATTCAAGAAGATGTAACGAAATGAAAGAGTGCAGCGTGCGTTGCAGAGTTGTAGAGGAAGGAATTTGTTAACTTTGCAGACGCTATTTACATTTTTGAATTATACTCTCTTCTCCTAGATAAGGCATCCCCAATCATACGAAAAGTAAGAGGCTGCCCCTTTATTACTTTCAATCTTTTTACAAATAAAAAACTTCTGCTAATTCATTCTAAACCTGATGAAAAGACATTTATTACAAAACAATTCTCTACGTGCACTATCTCAAAATTTTCTCATTTTGCCTTCAAATTGCTGAATTACAAAACTTTTGGCTGCACCTAAAATGTCGAAAACAATAAATCTCATGGCGTGTTCATCTTATACTTATCCACCTCTTGCCACAACAGCATTTGTTTTTGTTGTGCACTCTTTTGTTGAGCACTTACAAACGGTTTTGATTCAGAATAACTTTGCTTTCGTACCTTTTTCAGTTTACACAAATTCTATTGCTTCAGTAAGAATCTTGTAGAAAGAATACTTCCCCCTACATCTCTAATGTATTAAATCTAGCATATTTCTACGGATGTGAGGATAATACGAAATTCCTTACAATATTTTGATACATTTCTCTATGAAAAACTTCTGACAGCCCATACTCTTTGCTCTCAAAATATTTCAAAAAATTCCGAAATGACTGGCACAAGTATTATATGCAAAGAAACAAAAATTTCGTACTATTAACGTAGGCATGAAACTCTACCAGTTTGGTTTTCACAAAGAATATGAGACATTTTGGGTAGCGTGATACACAATATCTATTTGTGGTGCAATCTCCACTGATTCGTTGCTTTTTATAAGCAGCTTTAATTTTTTGTGTTTAAAGCGCATAGAGTACGTTCTACAAAAAACTTCTGAACCGAAAAAGCTATGAAAAAATAGGGTTGATTACTGCAAATTGCTACTTTATCTTTTTCCAAATCGGCAGAGTAGGAGCAACATTATGTTAGTTACGTAATATTCCAGTTTGTTGTGTTGAAGTTTTACCAGGAGAGATTGAAGAACCATTAACTATTTTCAACAAAAATATATGCATTGATGCTACCGTCGAGAGATTTAATTGCATCAGGAAGCCCTAACATATTGCATAGGCCAATTGTTTTCCCTATGCAAGCATGAAGCTACTGGATTGTTGTATAGTAAATAAAATGGTACTAAACAAAAGACAAAATGTTCATATATACAAAAAAAGAGCATCATCAGCCATATTCTGCTTGTCACACCTTTTTAATTTAATAATTTCCATTGTCTACTTTTCCGTGAGTTTTATTTCTCTTCATGTTGTTACAATTGCTCAGTGAGCATATTTTACTTTGTTTATACCTTGTTGCGTTGATATACACCATTCTTACAATATCTAGTAATATACTCAACAACGAATGAAAGTAATTCAGCACTAAAGAGGTAACAATGTTACAATAATCACATTGCTAACCCTATTTTGTTTCATTTTTATTCTGTCGGAAGTGATTAAAATTGCTCGGAGCTTCATTGCGGCTCTTACATAAAAGGATTGAAAAAACTGCCGTGAGAGCATCTGAGGAATGACAAATGCTATCCGCGCAACAGCTACCGTTGCATTTGGTATAGCAGTAAAAAGAACTGTAACTCTATTCCAGGAGCAGCGGTCATTATATGCTACTACTAGACGATGAAAACATTTTCATCTGAACCAATGCAAGAGTGCGTTAACTTATTCTTGTGCTTTTGCCTTGGTGGAAATGCATTTGAAAAAAAATGGATTAGTTGACTTGACTTGAGAAGGGAAATCTCATTATCTCATTGTAGCGTAAAACACAGCAACAGAGTGAGCTATCTTACAAGTGATACATTATCTCTTTTGAATTCTTCCTTGCAACATGTTTTAATTTCACTCTTTCATTGCTAATAGCCTTTTATCTTATAATTCCTTTTCTTTTGTATGCTAGTCTACCATTTGCTCGTAACTCTGGGCCATTTTTCTTTCTCAATGTGCAACGTGGAAAAGGCTTTTCTTTGTCAAATGCTCGTTTCAGCTAATTGCCATTCTTTTCTGCATGCTTCATTGTAAAATACTATTGTAAGCCCAGAAATTCTTCACTTAATTGCGACAATGTATACCAATGAGGGAACGAACGCAGAGAGCAATGAAACGGATGAGACCTCCTTGGTGGAGAAAAGGAGTATATCTACGAAAGACTATCGTCTCGTTTCGTATGGTAACTTACTGAAAAAGTTGGTGTCACGTGCTTTCAATGACTGGTTATTATATTGTCGAAGAGCTGCTACGGAAGATCCACGCTCGGCTCCTTTTCTTAGGGCAGCTTTGATGCAATATTGCCGTCACACACGAGAAATGTTCCTGAAGGTTGCACTTCTTCAGCGCCTACTTGTATATCAAAAGCCCATCCATTCACTGATTCAAGGCGTAATTTCTCTTCAGCAGCGTAAAATCGATCTACATTCGCTCATGGCACTGGTGAGAAATCCCAGTTAAAGGCACGTAGTTCCCAAATTTTTTCCAGGAAGAAATGCGTAATAGCTTCCCGATGTTATTTATAATACTCCCTCGCGCCCCTACTGTGTGCTTTTTTGCTCTCTTTTCCATTTATCATTTTGTTCTCTGTGAAGGAATACGTTGTTGTACGAATTTCTATATACGTCGAATTTATCTATTATATCTATAGCTGTGCCTATGACAGTTTGTATCTTGCCTCTTCTCTATTTACAGGATTTGTGGATGACCCGACAGGAGACAATTCCTTATCAAATCCCACCTAGTAATATAGAGGTTGCTATTGATGTTCTTGCCACTGGCACCTATCCACGTTTACCCGTATTGATGGAAAAACTTGTAAAATCATCACATGGATTCCTTTTTCCTGATATTCCCGGTAGGACTCTAAAAAGTAACAGGAATTATGAGGGAGAAAATCATTAAAATCGTGTGGGTCTTCCCTACCCAATGGCTTCTCTAAAGATCTCCGCATGCGAAATAATTTTTGATAAGCAGGAGCGTCTGTTTCTTGTTCAAATGATTTGGAAATTTGTTTTATTGAACGCTTTATGTATAGGCAAATGAAAAAAGTGGAATGAGGATGCTTCTTGACGGATTCACTTGAAGAATCTTTGTTTATTTTTTTATAAATCCCCTGTAGTTCTTCTCTTTCTCCCACATAGTCCTCTCAGAGTCTATTTTGAAGGAATTTATTCTTCTTTTTATGGGATGTTTTGCTGTTAAAAGAAAGAGTCACACCTGTAAAAGTGATCAAACATACTATAGAAGCTTAGAAATGGATAAAGACAACCATTTTATTTATCTCGAAGATAGCAGAGGAAGGTCCTTCTATTGCACAGAAAAAGTATCTACCCATATGTACAATGCCTTGAGAAATCATTTTATATATAATTTCTTTCACTTTTTATTTTATATTTTACAGCGGAAGAGCGCATATTTCTGAGGCAGCGGTTGGAAGATGAACTTCTCCTGCATTACATTCATTCAAAATGTCCAAAAGATAAAACAGCTATTGCCTTGAAAAATGGAAAAATCAATCTTTACGTGGAAGATGAGTTTTCTTTGGTTATTATCGCAGATTTTACAAAGTAGGACAGAGGAATTTACAAAAACAAATTGTTTATAAAAAATAGAAACAATTGATTTTCTAAGAATGAATGCGTTCAGTGGAGTCTCTCTCTCTCTCTCTCTCAAAATAAAATTATAAAAGCGTTATAAAGCAAAAAAAGATGATTTTTCTGGATCATGAAATACATTTTGCAGAGATTTAAGCAGGATAAACGTTTTTTATTCATTTTTTATACTATATTATCCTTTTTTTCTTACATATGACCCATTGGCATTGTTTTTATATGTGTGAAATTTTGTTTTCAGATGGCAAGTTTTAGATTGTAACATTTTGTTTGTGAAAAGGATGGGCTTAGGATGCACCGTTGAATTGAAAATAACCTTCCTTGCGCTGTTATCTCAACTCCTGATACTTTTGGAGGAGAAAAAACGATGGAAAGCCTCTAAAGAAATGTTAGAGCGTCGAGAGAAAGAGAGAATACATCCAGAGGAGATCCCTCTCTCTCTATCCTCTCCTATGGCTATTTCTCTACCCCCCCTCTCCTCTCCTACCCCTGAAGCGATGTTTTGCTCGTATGTATCTGAGGATCCTCTCTATGCACTCTACGAAGTTTCTCACCGTTTTTGTGGCTGCATGCTGATGGATTTTTTGAAAGAACAGAGTTTAAAAATGTTAGCCAACATACAAATGGTCCTTGATGTACATTACTATTCCTGTTTCCTTCCTTCTGATCCAATCGAATGGAAAACGTTCTATCCACCTTCCTCATGGCCTAAGCAATCTATTGCTTCATCTACAGCGGTAGAATCTTCAGCTTTTATCTTCTTAGAGATTTCTATTCTACCTCGCTTTGATTATGCATTAGGAGGGCTATCTTCTTCCTCCACCCCTTCCCCTGATTTTTCCTCTGAAGCTGAGAGCGCTTCTCCCAAACTTTTCTTTAGATTTAATAAGCAGAAAGGATCGATTTCTGTCTACTGCACACCTCTCCATGAATGGATGACTGAGAGCAAGATATCACTCTCTTCTACTCTCCCTCCTCTTGATCCATCCCTACGCTATGCCTTGGAGCGTCTAAAAATTCATAGGGGTTGGATATATATCACAGAATGGCATCCATCGAAGCTATTCTTACATGAATGGCTTCGTTATACTATCTGTGCCTTGGAAGCTCTCCAACTCTATCGATTATTCTTTATTTTCATGCAGCAGCCAGAGAGGGACCCCTCTCTTTCTGTGACTCCTGCTTTCTCTTCTTCTCTCTCTCCCTTGGATTCTTCTTTTCTCGCTCCTACTCAGATGCAAATGGCTGAGCCTGCGCGGCCACATCACTGCAGTTTTCGTACGGCCAGCTCTGTCTCTTCATCGAGGAGGGGTGTACGTACAGGGAGTCCCACCTCTCCCTCTTTGCCTCCAAAGCGTGCGAATCCCCCCCCTTGCTTATTCAGGCATCTTCGATGTATATATTTTGGCCACACATGTGATCTCTCGATGGATTATAGGCGGGGTGTGCTGTTAATAGACTGCCAATGGCTGCCTCTCTCTCTCCAAGCAAATCTTCGTCATGCTTTGACCCATTTAAATGAATCCATTTTCTCTGTTTTGGCCGTTGTGAAATCATGTGCCTTTCATTTGCATATAAATACTGTACGTTTGGTTGATTGAGATTTTTTTTGAATTTATATGAAAGTAATTCCTCTCTCTCTATATACGTTGGAGACTTTTCGAGTTGCGTGGGAAAAGTATGCCTAGAAAGGGAGAGAATGCAAAGGGAATGGAGAAAGAGAGAAAAAATGCATGTATTGAAGGAGAATTTTCTTTTGAAAAGAGATGTGAGACAAGGGTGAGAATCTGAGAAGAGGCAATGTAACTTGGCTTTCCAAGAGAGAGAAGGAAGAATGAAAATGGGAGGAGAAAGGCTACAGAGAAAAAGAGGGGTGATTGAACTTTAGAATGGACTCTCTAGTGATTCTATGCCTCATAGAATGTTCATTTTTACATCTAGGAGTATATTTATTTTTTTTCTGTGTGGATTATTAACTTTATTACTCTGTTTTTCTAATTTTTAATGGCTATTTTGTTCTTGAGAAACCCTATTTCCAGATATTTTGTTTTTTTTAAGTGAGGGAACTTCCTCATTTAGTCTTGTAATCCCACTTCTCATTTTTTAGTAGAAATTTCTCTTTATTCACTATTTTCTCTTCCCTCTCCTTTCTCTCTGTTATGACCAGGGCTTACAACCTTTTGGCTTGGAGGCCATCTACCCTTCCCCTTCTTCTCCCCTAATGAAATGGTCTCCACCCTTGTCTGTCTCTTCTATGAGACTGCCACAGGAGGAGGCTGGTGGCACGCTCTCTACAGAATCTCCTCCTCTTTTCAAGAACAATTCTCTCTTATCTAAAAAAAAAAGTGATGTCCTCATTAAATTCCAGAATCTTGAGATCCATCCTGTTTATGGAATGATTTCTTTTGGATTTTTTCGATATCGATCATCTGTCCGTACACCCTTCTCCACAGCGGCTATCATTGCCTTGGTATACCACCGGTACTCCATTCTCCACTCTTTTTTGTTATATCCTCGAGGAGGCAACAGAGCCTATCGGACTCCGCAGTCTGCGCTGTCCCCTCCCCCCCCTTCCTCTCTTTTTTATTCGCCTCTGTTCGCTACAACGCGCCTCCAGACATCCTATGATGATCCTCAGAATGCTATAGGTCTCTCTCTTCTACTTAAACACCCCCCTGTGAATCTCTGTGCTTCTCAAAACGTGGATTCTTTCTCCCCTGTTGATTCTTCCTTTGAATCTCTGCCTTTAATCGCTTGTATGACGTTTTCTACATTTGTAGACTGCCTCCTTAAAGGTTTAGAGGGATGGTGGGAATCCTTAGCCGATGCTTTTGCTTTTGTGGCAGAGGACGATCCTTCTTCTTTTCCATTTGTCTCCTTACACAGTTTACCTCGACCAGAAACTCCATTTCTCCACCCTTTTACCGCTGAACGGTGGGCAGAAGAGGAGATACCGCCCCCTTCGCCTGCCTCCACCGCCTCTCTGCCGCCTCCCCCCGCCTCCTCCACATTCCTCTCCCCCTACGCGCGTGCCATTGATCTTCGCTCCATTTTTGCCGCCAGTCTCTCGCCTCCATTTTGTGGTGAGGACCCACCGAAAGCCTCTGATGAAGAGTCTCCTCCTGTGTGTTTAAAAAAAGAATCTTCTTCGCCTCATCGCCCTTTGGAACTCTTTTTCTGTGTTAAAAATACGGATCTACCCTTTTTTCTACCTATGGATAAACTTTTAGAGTTTTCACCGACGTTTCCATCCTTTCAAGAAACCCTCCAAAAGGGGTTGAAACTTCCCTCCCAAGAGAAGAAGACTCTCCCCCCTTCTTTGTATTCTCTTCACACTGCAGCGCCTTCCATCCTGCAATGGCAAACTCTCAAATTGGATGGCTATTCTTATGTTTTGGCAAGCGTTGTCTTTCCTCCTCCTGGTGATTCTATCTTTCCAACTTCTCCTTTGAGTGATTCTTTGTTTCCTATTCTTCGATTAGCTTCTCCTTGGTGTGGATTGCCCCCTTTTAAGTGGCCCGAAGCAGGTGCTGCCATGTTTTTGTGGGAGGAGGGAGGGGAGGGAGGGATGAAGAGGGAGGAGGGAGGGGGGGATGAAGAGGGAGGAGGGAGGAGGGAGGGGGGAGATACATGAGGGGTGGAACGAAGAGGGAGGAGGGAATGAAGAGGGAGGAAAAACATACGGGAGGGTACAGAGTATGAAGAAGGGAGAGATAGAGAAAATAAATGGGAAGGATAGAATGCGTAGCAAAATCTTCAAGGGATAACTTATTGGAGAGAAAAACATGAAAAGTAGGAGAGAATCATGTATATAAAAGCTTGTCCATATTTAGTTAAGGCAGAGATAGTTGCAAACATAAGCAAGGAAATAAAGGGAGAGAGGCAACAGGGTTACATGGCATATCTATTTCAAATTTCTTTATTATTTTTAATAAAGGAATACACATTGAGGCTCTCCCTGTATGTGAGAGGGGGGAGGATCTCCACATTTTGTTTTTGCTTGTAAATATTCATACAAAATGGCTCAAACGCATGCTAACGTCGTATCCTTCTTCTTCTGCATAGTTTTTTCTCTATATTTAGCTGTAGAGAAAAAAGATAAATTGTATTCCTGTCTCTGCCTTTTCATAGATGTTTATTTTTTCTTGTATTTACATGCTTTCTATAGTGCTTGAGACGTCCTTCCACTCCGTCGTAGTTCAAGCAAAAGGAGAAATTATTTCTTCTTTAGAGAATCCTTCTGATTCTTCCTCTTCTTGGCGATCCTTCTCAGCGATTCATATATTTCAAAGGTTAGAAACTATGAAAAAGAAATCCTTTATAAGAGAGAGTGAGAGAGAGAGAGAGAATTTCTCTGTTATTTATGCCTTTGGAACAATCTAAAACTATCATCCTCTTAAAATATTTTCCATTCAATTCATAAGCTGAATATTATTGTGGCAATGTTCACCTTATCTCTTAGCATCTCATTCAATGCTGTTTTTGCCGTCGAAGCAAATGCACGTCTTTCTATTTCCATCTATGCCTCTCTCTCTCTCTCTCTCTACTCTCTCTCTCTCTCTCTCTCTCTCTACTCTCTCTCTCTACTCTCTCTCTCTCTCTCTCTCTCTCTCTCTCTCTCT
>JADAQX010000987.1:0-17126 GCA_015476325.1 Cardiosporidium cionae | reverse complement strand
TGAATAGAATGTATGCGCTTTCGTAGAAATTTTAAATAAAAAGCAAAAACTTTCTTTTTTTTCTATACCATTGAATTCTATGATTTAATAGGATCCTTATCCGTTGGATTCGCTGCGACGGGGTGGTCCAAATTCGTATTCTAAAGATCGTAGAAATGGAGAGGTAGAGGTAGATCCTCGTGGCCGTAGAAAATATAGAAATGATCGGGAGGAGTTTCATCAAGGACGTGGCGCTCCTAGAAACACGTTGAACCCTCCTGAGGCATTGCAAGGGAATAATACTCCTCTATCTTCTAGAAATTCACCTATGCGAGAAGGTTCCTGGAATTATCGTCACACATCGAAAGCAAGTTATTCTAAGCAGCAACATCCTCATGCCTCTTCTTCATACAAGGAATATTCTGAAAAATGGACTGAAAATTCTTCTGGTTCACGGCATTTAATGAAAGACCAGCCACGCGGGTCAGGAGAGAGAGGAACGAAGAATGGAAGCCCTCGTCGTGTTGAAGCGCCTATACAAGGCTATCGAACTTCTTTATCACGGGGTGTGGTTCATTCTCCTGATTCTGTTAGACTTCAAGAGAGTGGAATGGGCGATTTGGGTGTTAGAAATAAGGAGGCGACTGCGGGACAGACACTTCAAGGGGGGGCTCTTCTACCTAGGGCAGTCGGTTCTCCTGTTCTCCTTAGCCCGTCTGGTAATGTGACGAATGAAAGAGTCACCGAGGGTACCTCCTCTTCTTTATCCCCCTCTCTTTCTGCAAATTATGGGGAACCTCTCTATTCACACGAGGTCTTAGAAAAAGCAGCGTCTCAGGCTAGCATCCTGCCTCCTCCGCATATAATCCCTCCCTCTCCCATTTTACCGGGTCGAGAAACGTTTACTCCCTCTGTTTCCCCTCTATCTGTGCGGGGCGTTTCAGTGGAAAATGTGGAGACATCCTCCTCGCCTGCACATCTTAATTCTCGCCTTTCTGGCAGTCATTCTCTGAGTCCAGGCGGTGTCATGCGTCCCGTTTCTCCCCTCAGACAGGATGTTTCTCTTCAGGGTGTATCCACAGAGACGAATCGACCCATGTCTGTGGGTAAAGCCACTGTGACCTTGGGAGGTTCACGGAAGGTGGAGACGCGTCGCTATGGTAAACGCGAGGTGGATCTCACGAGGGGAGAGATGGGTACCGTCTCTTCGTTTGTACGTGAAGAGGAGACACAGATGCCTCCCTCACGTGCGTCTCTGCCCCCTTCACCGAGTGTGAGTGCACCTTTAGTAAGCACAAAAGAGAATTCTAGAGAAGAATCACGTTTCAGTAACACAGGCGCAAGCAAGACCTCCTTAAAGTATAGTGCAGCCCCTCTGTTAACTCGTAAAGCAGAGAGTGCTCCCAAATTATCGATTGAAGAAAGTGCGGATGATGGCTGGAGTGATGATGGTGATGGATTTGGAGGCGATGTATCCACAGTAGATATTGTCGGTTTAAAGAGTAAATCCCCTCCTGCGGATACACAGGTATCGACACGATTAGTAAGTGGATTCACACCACGGTCAACACTGTTTGGAGCAGCGCATGGACGGATAGTACACTCTGCTGCGACTGGAAATTCGGAAGAAGACTCCTCGCATTTTGTAAAAAAGAATTTTTCTCTCACAACTTCCACCTCTGTCTCTTCTACAACAAGTTCTCAGCAGCGAAGGGTTGGCATGCGTTCGATGGGCAAGGGTGAAACGGTGGTAACTCAGTTGGATTCTGGCTCCGTGGATAAAAAGGGGGACGAAGGGACCCTACCTATTTCTTCTACGGGGATTGAAACGGTCTCTGCGATATCAGGCCATGGAATGGAAAACGTTGCAGGAGAGAAACGTGAGGGTGAGAAAACTCTACACCCCGTCACAGAAACACGTGTGTTTATGGAGGCAGGGAAAGGCATGGAAACTAGCGTGGATTCGGAAGCACCCCTCTCTGGTAAAAAGAGTGAACTAAATTTGGTAGAATCGGTTATGCCTTGCACAGTTTCTGGTAAAGATGGCCTGATATGTAATAAAAATGGAGAAAGTCTATCTGGAAGTGCCACAGGAGAGGAAACTGCAGCTATCCCCTTATCACCACGTGAGGATAAAATATCTACTGTGGTGAATGACGATGTACTTTCTCGTGTAGAGACACCGTCAGAGACTCTTGTCTCGATGAGTGGTGTAGCCTCGTCAACTGTGGCTGAGGGCGAGGGAGAGGGCGGGCCATTGAAATTTACTGGTGGCGTATGGCGATCGCATCGTCGGGGTCTCAATCGTATGGATTCATTGGGTAGGCAGGTGAAAGCCTTGCTTAACAAACTTACGATTGAAAAATTTCCTATAATTATCGAAAAATTAGCGATACTAGAAGAAGAAGTACGACAGGAATCCGACTTAGTAGAGTTGGTCAATTTAGTTGTTGGAAAAGCTGTTCTAGAACCTGAATGGTCTGAGATGTATGCTGATTTATGCATTGTTTTAAATTGGCGAAGTCCATCACTTAGTGAAAATCCTCAGAATACCTTTCGTGTCGCTCTTATCTCGAAAATTCAAGAAGAATTTCAAAGGTTTGTTTTTGTTTTTATTTTCTTATCCCATTACATCTTTTTCTCTGGCCTACTGCCTATCTCTATATAGATCTCTTATTTTCTTTTGTAGTTTCTTACATCCTTTTCACAGTTCATCTCATGTAGGTCATTTGAAAAAAAAAACACACATTATCCATTTTTCTTCTGTTTAATTATGAAATTGTTCATTTTATTTGAAAATATGTTAAACGTATATACGTCTCCTTAAAGAGTACTTTCGTGATGTATCTTCTTTTTTTTGTGATGATTATTATAAAAAAAAAATACAGGTGTATTCATCCATGTGTTTTTATGTGTATATAATATATACTTCTATATTGTTGCAGATTACCTAGAAAATTAGAACTCTCCGATGAAGAAGCTCAGGGTTTAGATAAAGCAGCAATTGAGCAAGAAATTAAAAAAATGAAGAATCATATATTAGGTGTTGTTCAATTAATTGGTGAATTGTTTCAGCGCAGGCTATTAGCTTTTCGAATTGTATCCAGTGTTATTGTGGACCTTGTTATAGACAATGAAAATCCTCATGAACATGTGGTTGAATGCTTCTTGCAACTGATTTGCACTACGGGTAGGATTATTATACAAAAAATTTTGCATATGTTTGAATTTTTCTTCTTTTTTATATGAAGGATTCTTTATATTTAATGTATATCTATTTTTGGTTTTTTATTATTTTGTCATAAAGGCTATCCTATTTTTTTATTCTGTCATAAGGGCTATCTTATCTATTTATTTTATATTTTTTCTTATTCTGTCAAAAAAAGGATATCATATCGATCAAATTCCAACATTAAAATCAGCGCTTGATTTGTGGTTTGGTCGCTTAAAGGAATTACAAAATAAGGATCGCTATTCCAAGCGATTGAAATGCGTTATCCAAGTAGGCAATAGATATATAAAATCTTTTATGAAATGTATACTATATGCTTTTTTTTTAAAAGGCAGACGTTATGAAGGAATGTAAGGTTTAAATTTTTAAAAAAAAATGTTTAAGAAGGGGAGTGGGGGGGGTTGAAGGAGATTATAATTTTTTTAAAAATATTCAAATAGATTAAGGGAGTGTTTTGTGTGAAACCCTTTTTTGTGAAGTTTGTGATTACTAAAAGGTATCTTCAAATAGATTATTTTGTATAAAAATACAAAAATTTTTGTTTTCAGTTTGTCTTGTGTGTTCGTATTTTATGATCTATAATTAACTACTGTGTTTTTATATTTTGAATATTTTTTCAGGATGTTTTGGATCTTCGTAAAGCAGGCTGGCGTAAAAAAATTCATAAAGAACGAGCCAAGGCATTGAGTGCAGTTCGAGGGCAGGTAAAAAAAATATTAAAAACAGTTCATTTTGTTATTGCATAGAAGAGTATTTATGGAAAGGAGAAAATTTGTTTTTTGCAAAGCTTTACATACGGTAATAAGAGGAAGGAGGGATAGTGTAGTTTTTTAATACCATTTTTTTTATTGTTTCTGAATCGACAGGGATGGAAAAAAAAATTTTCTAAACTTTAACATCCAAATTCTTTTAAGTAAAAGGGGGACACTCGTTTTTTCTTCTACAATATGTAGGAGGGCACTTTTTCAAAATAAAAACGTTTTTTACGTTTTATTCTCTGCATGGTTTGAGATTTGTTTTATACTGTGCACTTCAACCCCCTTCTTGTGTTTTTTATGTGATGTGTTTGGATATGGTATGGCGCGATTATTTGGATTTCTTATTGATTTTGCAGCTTGAAAAGGAGGATTGTATCGGTGGTGCAACGCATGCGGCGCAATATGGAAATATTGTTGTCATTGGAAAACCTTCCAATACGGATTCGGTATGTGTTTTAATATTTGAAATGATTTTTTACTATTTTGTGTAGATGAGAAGTTTTGCTTAATGTTTAATGATGAACACATTGTTTAGTTTATTTTTCAAATATGAGATCATTGTTATTTTCAGAGTAAATCTTATGGAACTTACTTAGAAGAACAGCGGCAACGTTTTGAAATGCGCAAGAACCAGAAAGCATAATAGTGTTTACTGTGCATACAGTGTGTTTCGGAGCAAGAATTTGATGTTAAACAGAGATGGATATCTTTTGCATCGTCGGACTTTCTTTAATTGAACTATGCTTTTTTATGTTGCATTAAGCGAAAATTCTCCAACCTGTACCATTCAATTGAATTGCATGGAATTTCTTACTGGGGTGTGAATTTTTAGATGAAAGAGAATTTTGTGACATCCTAATTTTTTGTTAAAAGTGCAATAGTTACTTTTTTCGTTGTTGTTTTCGCACGGATGGGCAATGTGTGCTAAAATTACTTTTTGATGGCAAAGTGCATAGGAATATTGAAGTTGTTACGTTAAGTTTTTGTGCATGAATATTGCTGCACATTGAAACTTTCAGCTGCATGGGAAATTATTCGTTATTTCGCACACGCAAAGGCAGCTCCCCCCAATTTCGATAGCTTTTCTTTGTGTAATTTTGTATTAGTGGTGCTTGTGCGATAGCTATTGAAATTTTTTATCTTGATATTTGTATGTGTGTTGATCTTCATTATTTAGAATAAAAAGGATAATCATGTTTAAAAAACTGAAGTTTTAGTTTCATTCTTCGTCGAATTTTAGTTTTTAGGATACTGCTGATCCTTTGAAGCGATGTGGGTAGTAATGCGAAGCGCGTGTATGTATAGAACCGCGTGGTTCATTTATTTGAGTGATAAGTTGTCTTGCTTTAGATTGAAATCGAAGTTGGTTGGAGAAAGGCAGTCAGTCTTTCAGAAAGTTTTTTTCAGAGAAATACTTTCAGATGGCGTTAGATGCCTTGCATGAAATATTCCTTTCCGCAAGTAATAATGATAGATCAATTTTATAAGCAAAAATCTAAGAAAATTTTATTCCGTCCCGTTTAAACAATACGAAAGCATTTTTGCTGTATTGTTCTTACAACTTAATTATTTTTGAATTTATCAAGCTAATAAAAAGTTAGCGATGATTCATTTTCCGAGATATATCGTGCACGGGGTTGCATTGTAAAATTGTGACGATTTTTAGCCTGCTACGATCGCATTAACATTGTGGACGAATTTTAGTGTAATCGCGAACTATGCAACTTTTGGAGTTCCTGTTTCTTCTAATAATAGGTAGATGGAAATCACCAGCCAAGACGAATCAAATTTCACAGCGGGGAAGGTGGTTGCCGTCGTTATGCCTTCGAATGAGCTCGTTTGTAAACATTTGGTATGGTAGTCTTCTAGAAAATGCATTGAAAGTAGCGTTATGGTTTAATGCAAAAAGCACTCTACTACATAAATGGACGAGCAATGAAAATATAGACGCTAGATAGTTGAAAAATTTAAAGAAATGTTCTTTTAATCCACTATCATTAATATTGCTGCATTATTTGAGTATTCTACTGTTGTTAGAATGCCAAGATTCATCGTTCAAGAAGACGTTTGCCGTTAACATTTTAGACGTTAAAATTGGAGAAACGGTATTTCAAAGCGTACAGATGCAAGTAGTTAACATAAACACAACTCCATGACTTGAGGAAGTATATTGCTACATATAGTTAAGCACGGATGGCCGAGCGGTCCAAGGCGCCAGACTCAAGTTCTGGTGGGCGAAAGCCCTCGTGGGTTCAAATCCCACTTCGTGCATTTTTTATAAGTGAGGATTGTCTTCTTGGGCTAAAATTTAATTGCAGAAATCGGTCGCATGTCGATCAAGCGTTTATTTTTATTGTTCAAGTTGACTACATTCTTATCTTTACAGCATGCTACAGAAACATTAACTTTTAAAGGGAATGCAGGTAAACAGATACGGCTATGAGGTCCCTACTTTTTGAGGAATATCCACAATTCTGCTTTAACTACTAGTCAGTAAAAATTCATTGCTCCAAAGCAAGAATCTTGATTTAGCAAGCGGATAGATTAAAAAAATATTGTGGTACATAAGTCATTGAAATCCGTCTGTGCAGCCTTTTAATTTAACTCAATGCCACTTCAACAAAATTGTTAAATTACGAAGATGAATTGTTCCCACTCCATTTCACAGCCACGCGCATCCAGGAGGAAACGTACTTTCATAACCTAGTGCTTGTTGAGATATTGCGATATGTATTTTTTTAATTTCTTGTTTCTAAATATAAAGTGTAGATCCACTACAATTCATGTTCGAGTGTTGATAAAATATTAGATACTAAAAAATTATCACAAACAAAAAGTACGACTATTTATATAGCACGTTTGAAAACAAATATTATCAAATAAATTATTGCTCAGCACCTCTATCTAATGCATATGCTATTCAAAAAAACAGCCAAAAGTTTTGTTTGCAGGCAATCCCAGGACTAAATTTACAAGGATTACAAAGGGATTTGCGGTCACTATAACTGTTTGAATCGAAAATTTTCCGTCCCTATACTTGTACAATCACACAGTTACGCAATTCAGACCACCATGCGTAAAAAACAATGGTTTTGACTTATTCTGGTAATTTGCAACCACAAAATAAAAAACCTTTTATCCAAAAGCTGCTACGGAGATTAATACCGCGCTAACTTATTTTAACAGGCATTACATAACTTAAGAAAAGAACTTTGTTGAACGGAAGAAATTGGCTTGCAGCAATATCCAAGTGATAGAATATTGGTAGAAACAGGGTAGTTAGATATTTTACCCTTTATTAAAAGTGTTTACTTTTTTAATCATTTGCGATATTGCGTAAAATCAATGCTACACTTTTTTAAAGCCTCAAGGCACATTTTGTAATCTAACGTATACTTTGCTTAAGCTGTTCACTAATGGCATCGATAAATGCATCAGTTTGTAGAGGTGATTTGAGTGCTTTTGAGCTGTCAGGTCTTGTCATATCTCGCTCAAAAAGCTCTTCTTCTTGATAAAGTTTTGTGTTCTGCATTGCATTGCTGTTATTGCTCAAAAATGATTCAGAAAGAAAATCTAACTGATTTTTTTCCACTTTTACATTAGGTGGTACTGCATAATTCTGCTGTGAATTTTGTTTATAATCCAAAATGGCCATATCCAGTGATTGTGGAACTTTTAGGATATCAGGAAAAGCCTGCTGTATTAATAAATGTTCAGAAATCAACTGATTACATGTTGGTTGAGCCAAAAGTTTTAAAGACTTAAACATCCACTCGTTAACTCCAGTTTGTCTCCACATTTCTAAACATGCTTCCCGCTCTCCTTCTCCATCTCCAATTGAAATAACACAGCAATCCTTTCCGTTTTGTACCTGTTTTTCGAAAGCATAACGAATAGCTTCTTCAAAAATTTTGAGCTTCCAGTGGCGCTGGGGTAGGCCAGTACTTTGCCATCGATCTCGTGCTGACACAATCTCAATTTCACATGACTTCAAATGATTCCACACAGTTGGGATAAATTTTTCTCCTGATCGCATAACCCATTCGGCACTTGCGTTTGTAACGACTATGAGTCTGCCAGTTTTGCGACAAAAATCAATAGTTTTAATGGCTAGCCCACTCAGCTCCGCCAAATGATTTTGTAATAGCGGAGGAATCGAATCGTTTAATCCGATTTTGTGATGTACTGCTACCCAATTTGTTGGAAGTAAGGTGTCATCATAATCAAGTATAATCAAAGTATTTTCAGGCAACGTTATACTTTCTAGCGAATTAAGACTGTTTTTTATTGAATCATTGCACGGCAACACTTGCTTATGCCCTGCATTAAATATGGTAGATTGGGCTTGGCTTATCGGAGGGACAAACGGAGAGGCCTGTGGAAGTTCGTAAGGTATTGCATGACTTACGTGAGACATGTTGCCAGGTTTCGTGACTGCAGTACTTGCAGGTGTGCTGGCGTTATGTTCTGTGTTAAACATTGTAGCAACCCCATTTGGGAAGTCGAGGTTCCGGTGTAGATTCCAATAAGCCGCTTTGGTGCTATCATATTCAGAGTTAACATTGTTACTGGTGCTATTACTTACAGGGAAGTTAGTATGAGAATAGAGTTGCTGCACAATCTGATGTTGGGGAAGCAGAGTACTGTAGTTCATGCTAGAACCACCGGTGTATCGAGGTGTTATGTGTTGGCGCATTGCAAATGATGGCTCTCCCAATCGGTTGTTTTGTGATATTGCAGGTTGGGAACCCTGTGATCGGGGGGATTGCGTGTTTTTAGAGGGAAATGGTGCCGACCTAGTGTAAGGGAACGAATTTGCATTGATTGCAGCGTTCAACTGTTGTTTCTGCATTGATACATTTATTGGAATTTGATTTCCCCTTGTCTGCGGAAAAAGTGGGTCTGTGTTAATCACTTGCATAGGCAGAGTTGGACGATATGCCATAGTGCTTCACTATGCTTAGACAAACTACTTCTGCATGCTTTTGCCCCTGTAAAAAAATATTATTACTAATTGCCTAGTCCCGATTGTCAGTCACTGCAAAAGCGCTCCAAATTGTGATGTAGTATAAAAGGATTGTGAAGGTGAAGATTGCAAGAAGTCAAAGCAAAATAATACAGCAGACGGACCTGAGTCACTGTAATGTATAGGTGATGTAACAGCTGCAAAACCTTGTTGAAAAAAAAATGGATTTGTAATGTCCTAGAACCATCCAAATTTTGAGGTTAAAATAAATGCAATAAGAGATCAATATATAAATTGTTGTGTTTGAAGTTTATTAAAAACAGAAAAAATCGTTACAAAAAGAACACTTGCGGGCTTACAGTCACTAATTTTGTCAGTAAAAAACAATTTACTATATTCTGCACAAAATGAAAAGATTTCAGCCAGTAAGGCCAATTTAGCTTTCTCAATTATTCAGCAATTGCTTTTCGTAGAGGAAATGGATTGCTCCATTCCACTGTGTATAAAAAGCTATTAAGAGAATTGACTGCGATGTTTCCCTCCCTAGAAACAAAAGAATCTTCACAGAAAAAGAGGCTCTGAAAATGAGTACTAAATTATATAATGCTAAAAAGGCACTTTTGCTCAGCAGTTGCCACAAAAAAAAATTAATCGATGTGAAATATAGACTTTTATGTTTAAAATTAAAAATTGATTTGGTAAGTATTGACATGCGCTACCTTACAAAAAAATCAAAAATTACTTATTGTGTGAAAAGGGTCTAAATTGACAGTCCAGTATATTTTTAAGCATTGCACATTGCTGACGCAATCAAATCATAGAGAAATAGCTGTTTTCACAGTAAAGCATTTCTTCGCATTACAGCAGGTTACAAAAGTTTAAAAATTATCCGAAAGTGAGATTGTACCTTTTTCACTCGGATTATTCTGATAGATCATTTTACATATATTTGTATTAAAATTTACTTGCAGCTGACTTGTACAACTTGAAGTTTACGCATACACTTAACATTTGCAACTCGAATACTTCAGTTTGCAATTGAAATAGCAGCTAATCTTTTTTATTGGATCCTCAAGGAAAATTGAGGAGTAAAATAAAATTGAATAGTCTAAGTGAAAATTACATTGCTGTTGACTAAGAGGCGAAATTTCTAGCTTGCAAGGAGCAAATTGTGGATATTGAAAATTTATCATCGATTGACACTGCAATGCAGAAATGTTCTTAAAAAAGTAAAATCTACTTCTCCTATTTCTTTTCTGAGATAATTGCTGTTGAGATGATCAGCGATAGGTCTGTTTCGCACTCCCTAGAGTGCTACGTTAGAATTCAATATCAACTCATCATCGCATCACCTGCTAACCTCGGACCAAAATACTCTAGTTGGTTCGCTATGAATTGACTGCTTTCTGCAAAACTGCACAATATTTTTATTGTAAGCGAAGGTGTAAAATTCATATGAGCAATATGCACTATTGCAGACCTCATTTCTCCACAGAAAATAATTTTTCATTCGTTGTTCACTGTGTAAAAAGTACTATTGCAAAAAGAATTGGGTAACGTTACTTTTCAAAAAACAAATGTGCAATTTTTACCAACACCTTTCGCAAAAGGAATATAAATAGTAAGTCTAAGTAGCGAGATAAATTAATAAATCTCACTTAAAAATATTTCAAGACCAAGTGGTGTTTTTTAAAGGGTGTTGATAGAATTGTCAATTTGTGCAAATGCGACTCTGAATTAGCAAGATCTAGATGTCCTATTAAAAAAGAGGACGCTGAATTATAATATTTTCAAAAGCATGGACATATTTTTGGGTAATCTGCCATGCTGGAGAAATTGGCTAGAACATAACTTTCAAAATTCGCTTTTATTTGATAGCGAATTAACCAGTAAAAATTACTTCAATGTCTTGACTGATTTTGTTTTTTATCAAAGGAAATAAACTACAGCTCTCATGATAAGATTTGTACGTGTATAAGTTCTATTCTCGGAAAAACAATGGAATGTAGTTGCAATAAAAGCAATGATGCCACTACCGTCATTCAGCGTTCGTAAGAAAGGCAAAGAGGACAGCGTGTTAATCCTGTTGTATCAAGAGAAAGGACATTAGAAATATGAACTTAGTTACATTACTACTATAACAGTATTCCCAGCAAACCAGTCATGCCTACTTTTCTGCATTGGCACGTGACACTCCTGCCATGTGATGGAATCGCTAAACAAAAATATTGACGTCAATCACTAAATAGCAACTTTCACTTTCAGCGGCAATAGAAAATGGAAGAGCATATTTCATGCCATTTCAAAAATGCTGCTACTAAATTTATTTGCTAATGAGACGAAATACGAATTAGATGCTTTGCAGAAATTAGTGGATATTTACTGATAAAAAGGTTTAGTATAATGAATGCATCGGCAATTGTAAGCACTGTATGACCCTGATCTTATACTATACAAGCCAGTGAGCCAAAAAACGAATACCCACTTTGAAAGTGTGTTCTAACCAGTGATACAACAGCAAGTCTACAGCATCGAATAAATGAAAACAAAAACCGAACATTGTCAAGCGCACTAGATGAAGTGAAAGCATAGATCTTATTAATGAAAATGTTAAGATTCTTTTTACGTTTTGCCAATTGATGTTTCTAACTAAATATAAGCTGAGTAAATACCTAACTTTTTTCTGTGAAGCAAGGAAATAGAGTTGTATGACTGATTGTTGCCTATAGAAAGAACTTCACTCGTCTTGCTTGTGAAAGAAGAATTGGACGCATGAAAATTATGACGTAATAGACGAAGTTCGTCCTGTTGTCCTCATATCATCAACACAATAGGAAAAAGAAACAAAAATCTAGTTTTGTAAAAGTGAAAAAGGGAGTGACTATGTACTAAACTAATCTAACTTATTTCGAAATCTTGTTGAAAAATACCTATTTGTGATGTAAATGTCTAAAAGGTTAAATGGAATGTATAATAGTTAGGCTACATTATTGGTATTATGTGTGTGGGTTGCTAGTATAACAATTCGATAAAACTAAGATAAGTAATCATCAAACCAATTTGAATTACAATGAGATTCAAAAAGAAGATTAAAATGCTGCTACTTACTCATTACTAACAATTGATAAATGAAGAGGAAAATTGAACAATTTTAACGAACAAGCAAAAATGACCTTTGTTTTTCTTAATCTTATGGTTGCTGTTCATTTCTTCTGTTTTTTCACCCAAGGTACACAACTTAGCTGTATTCTCATTCTTAAATTGATACTCTGACTTGCGACCATTTTGGATTTCCAGAGATTGGCAGCATGGTTTGTTTGAAATCATGCTGTTAATGTGTAAAAAGTAATTTGTATAGAAACACGCTACTTTGCGTTAAAAATGATAATGAAAGCGCTATTTCAAAGAAAATGAAAAACTTAAAAAAATGAGTTTACTATGCTGTTCTCAACAAAACGATTCACCCACTTCTCTAATCTACTCAAAAAAGTGGTAAAACTTTTTGAAAGCAAATTCCTAGTGAGTATTTTTTGTTTACAACCCATTCATACTAAGCATTTGGTTTTGCTATTCTCTTCTCTTTTATACATTCCACGAGAATAATTCAACATAATGTGAGCAGAAAATAATAAATCATTTATACGGCTTTGTAGTTTTACATCACCGAAGAAGTATCTAAGTATCAACCATGTACAATGAACTTTTGAATTTGGCGTGCATACATACGCATTTACTAGGTGAACTTGCTTATTGCCATATGTCTTTTGACAATATAAACTGTGAGAAGGATTTTCGTAAGTAAATGGTTGCTGTTTTTCTTCCGCCTTCTGCTATGTAACATAATTCTCAACTCAACCCATTTGAGTCTGAAAGGAATGCAAAAACCACGTTCAATGAGACTTTTTTTGTTGCTTGGTATACATCCAATGCATTCATAGCTTTTCTCTTTCTTAATTGTGTTGGTTACACGATAAAGCCTCGCTCTCAATATGCTTTTTCCAGCTGTGCTTTCCAAGTGTACGCCTAGACTGCTTATTCGTCGTGGTTTAGCGTCTGTGAGTCATGAAATCGTGTCTGACAGAGTCTCTTTTGACATTGATCCTAGAAATGCATCATTGTTACCGATTTTTCAGCGCCAAAATGCTTTCAGAGAACTTTCATTTGAGGAGTGTCGAGATGTTTTCCGACTTAATTATGATAGTTGTGACGCCCATTCAAAAACGTTGGCTGCTCAGGTTTCTTGGGATGAAAGAATTATGCTTTCCAAGCACATATTCCTGGCCGCCAGTCGCTCCCTGATTGAAGTAAGTCTGTTTTGTTACATTATAATTATTCAGCTCAGGCATAGTGCCTCGTGATAAAAATTGAAACTAGAACTCACTTTTAGCAAAAGCTTTGCAATTTAGGGTTTAAGTAACTCACAAAGTAATAGATGTGCAGTGAATGTGTGAAAGCGCATGTCATTCTTTAGAAGAGGTCTTGGTAAAGGATTGCTAGTAGGGTTATTGCATTGTTGTTGAATTTTTCCAAGTTTACACTTTTCAAATTTTGTTTCTTTTTTTTTAATGAATAAAAGAGAAGATGAATAAAATGCGCGGGTTCTCTCATTTTTGCAGTGTATTGTTTGGAGGGAAATATGGCTAGAGTAAATTTATATAGTGATTGTGTAATACTACGTATACGTATATAAGCAATAATCAAAATACCTCATATTTTTAAGGAGTTTCATTTGCTTTTTTTAATACATTCTCGCCCTCTCAACTGCATGCAGAGGGTTTTTTTTGATGCATTTGGGAGGTAAGTGCATCGTATATGCTACATACATACAAGCAGTTTGTAATTAAGCGGATTTTTTTCTCAGGGAGAGGTTTTTAGAGTTTCAAAAGCACGTGGGTGGCAGCACTCCGTTTTTTTTGTTGGAAAAGTAAAAAAATAAAATGTAGTAGAATTACAAATTTAATCCATTGCATTCACTTGCAAAACTATTTCCAACAGAATTGCCTTTGGTCACCTAGGATTATGAGGAAAATAAGAGATTTCGCTTTCTTAAATTTGTATCACCTCACTATCGTGGAGTTTTGTGAAATTCTGTATTTTTTGAATAAAACTAGATTTAAAGAGTTTCCATGGAATCAAAACATTCTTCATCTCGTTCGAGGATACATACCGTTTTTGCAAGCAAGTCCGGACCTTCTTGTAAATTTTCTTCAGTTTTTTGTGACTACTTCCTCCCTAAAATGTATTGATATTCAGCTTTATGATAGTGTGTTAGACACCCTTTGTTGTGCTCTAGATACATTGGAGGCACAGCACATTCTTCCTATAATGATATCCATTATTCATTTTTCCTTATCTCCCTATTTCATGGGGAGAGATCCGGTTAAGGAGAAGGATCAAATAGAGGCGATTCCCACGCCGGCAATTCCCACCCCCTCTTCTTCTCTCTCACCCTTATATGCATCTTCTACCCAAGGAATGTCACTTTCTCTCCCTTTAAAAAAGGAGGAAGAAACGAATGCTCACACTTTCTCCATCACACGTTTAAAGGGAGTAAATACTGCACTTAAACCTATTAAAGTGGATACACCCCCCCCTCACACACATACGGCTGTCCAAGATATATCATCGTTTTCTCCCTCGTCATGGCCTTCACAAACGTCACTAGAAGATAGGAGAGAATATTTTTCTCCCACATCTTTCACAACCTCTGATACTTCTTCTTTGTCTACATCTACTTGGAATGCTCCTCCCGAGAAGGATATTGCCTCTACTTATTCTATTTCTTCCCAAATTTCTCTTTCCTCTGCCCTTCCTTCTCTCTCAGATAGTACATTGCACAGAGATAGATGTTTCCAGAAAATTCATTTTCTTTTCTTTGCCTTACTCCGACGATGTGGTGAAGCCGCTGTTTTAGCATCCTGCAAGAATGCTAATATACTTCTTCTAGATATTTATTGGATCCTTATGCATCGACCTCCTCGTTGGTATACACCCACACTTGAAGAAGATGACACTCTTCATCTAATTTTAGGAGGATTAAAAACATCTGCAGCGCCTTTCTATTCGTCAAATATCTTTGAAACGCATCCATTCCTTGAAATGGTACATTTTTTTATATCAAAACTTTAACATATAAATTTTTTAAAAGGTAGAATTTTTTTCTTTTTTTTAATGTTTTGTTAAAATTTTAAACATTTTCTTTTTATAATAAGATGTAGAAAGTGCTTTTTAATTTTTTATATGTTTTCAAAGGCATCTATAAAATTTATTTTTTATAAATAGATGTAGAGAATTCTTTTTAATTTTTTTAAAAAAATGAGAGAGATTCCTGGTTTTTTTATTTTATTAAAAAATTAATTAGAAACATTGCTTTGGAACTATTCTTTTCAAAAGGTTTAAGTTTACTAGTGTAGAAACTATATAAAAACTTGAGAATTAGAAGAAGAAGAAGTATTCAAATATTTAAAATACATTTTCTTCCCTTTAAACCGTTTTAAATATTTTTTTATTAGTTTATATAGTTTTTTCACATGTATCGTTTCTTCTTATTAAATGGAATTAACTATGTTTTTAATATAGGTGTTTAAAAAACTTAATTTTTTAAAAAGTATTTTGGTAAACTCTTTCAATTTCATTTTTTATTTTTATTTAAAAAAAATTAAATAAAATTTACAGATTAAAGTACATTTGGATACATTACAGTGTACATACACCTCAGCTTATTGTGGTGGGTGTATATAGCACTATTTTAAAAAACTGTATATTTGTAATTTAATGTTTTTAAATGAATACATATATTTGAAGAGAGAAATGAATAGAATAAGCTTCCATTTTTTAATTTTTTTGTTCTTCTTTTCTCCTCTCTTCTTTTTTATATAAAAATAAATATATTTAGAATTATGATTTTTATTTTTAAAAAAAACTAATTTTTTTTAAAATAATAGTTTTTCTCTTGTTCCTTTCCTCTCTCTTCTCTTTGTTTATATTTTCAATGTTTTTGAACGAATTAAAAAACATTGAAAATATTTTTACTTTTTGATTATTAAAAATTTTATACGTTTAGATGGTTTTTGTTTCGATCCATTTTCATTTTATTTTTTTAAAAAGATATTTGATAACAAAAAGAAAATTTCTTTGTGTTTTTAGAAATGTTTTTATACAAAGTATATTTCTTGAATGTTTTATTTTTTTATTTTCATACAGATTCTATATATATATATTTTTTATATTTTTTATCTAAAAAAATTTTTTTTTTCTTTTTGTTGCCATTTCTCTGTTTATAGGTCATCATTTTTTACCTCTAGTTTTAGTAGGAACTCCTTATGTTCTTGAATGTATAGAATCCAGGTTTTTTTTTTCTTTTTTTATAACAAGAATTTGTATTAAAAAATAATATTGTTTACACTGTACATACACCCCAAAAAATATAAAAATTATTATCAATTAAAAACACACTCTATAGAAGGATACCAGTATTTAATTAGGAAACTTATAGTAAAAAGAAAGGAAATTGTTTTTTTATATTGTATTTTAAAAATAAAAATTTTTTATTTAAAAAAAATTTTTTTTTTCTTAATTATAAAGAATGGTGGGTGGATTTTTTTTTTGATTTTTTTTTCTTCCAAGAATTTTTATTTATTTTTTATTAAAAAAAAGAGGCTATTTTTTTTTTTTTTTTTTTTTTTTTTTCTCTTGGTTCTCTCTATACATGAAATTTTAAATATAGATTAAAAGAAATAGAAAGAAGAAAGTTGAACTGTTTTTTTTTATTATTCTTATTAAGATTTCTATTTTTTTGTAAAGGCAAAATATGTTTTTCTTAAGAATTATATAAAAATAATTGATTTTACTTTTTATTTATTTACGTCCTCTTTCATTTTTTTAAAAATACTATATATAGAGATATGTTTTTGGATAGTTCTGAATTACTCCCCTCTGTTTCTTTGTAAGTTTGCCATACTCTGTATTTTATCTTTTTATTATACGGTTTGTTTGTTTGTTTTTAAAAAAGAATTTCTTTTTGTAAGTCATTGCACTCCACCTGATGTAATTTTAGAAAATTTCACTATTTTTGCATTAAACTTTTTTGTAGCATACTTTCTCTCTCCCTTCTCATTTCCTTATTCTCTCCTCTCTCTCTTCCCTCCTCATTTCCTTATTCTCTCCTCTTTCTCTCTTCTCTTCTTATTTC
>JADAQX010000986.1:0-17132 GCA_015476325.1 Cardiosporidium cionae | reverse complement strand
CTCCCCCCCTCCCCCTCCCTCTCCTTCCTCCTCCCCCCTCATCCCCCCTCTTCTTACTTCCGATAATAAACGATTTAATACATCCATAGGTAAACATGTAGCCATTTTTAAAGGTTCTTTAGGAATTCCAGGTTTTCCTTCTTGACGAATCAAAAGACCCAATATAAATTCTCTACACAACATTTCATAGCCATCATAAATATAATGCGATTTGATAACCCAATTTCCCATAATGAGAGTAGCCACATTTTCTAATGCCTTTAAAAGTGTTGCATCACTCCATGGACGAGTGAGATCATTCTTAATATTTTCAAATGTTTCAACATGCTTCTTCTTGAGAATTTCTAATAACTGAAAAAATGTCATGAAACTGAAGAGATAGGAGGGGAGGAGGAGGGAGAGGAGGGGGGAGAGGAGGGGGGAGAGGAGGAGATTTAGAGAGAGAGAGAGAGAGATATATATGAGGGAGAGATAGGAGGGAGGAAGGAGAAGGGGGGGGAGAGGAGGAGTGGAGAGGAGGGGAGGAGGAAATTTAGAGAGAAAGAAATATGAGGAAGAAAAAGAAAGTAAGAGAGGAGGAGGTTTAGAGAGAGAGATATGAGGGAGGAAAAGGAGGGAAAGATATAAGGAAGAAAAGGAAAGGAGGAGATTAAGAGAGATACAGAATGAGATATGAGAAAAAGAAGAAGGAAATAAAGAGAGAAGTATACGTAGAAAGCAATGAGAGAGGAAAGAGATATACAAGGAGAGTAACGAAATGGAGAAAGAGAAATCGGTATGGAAAGAAGTAAACTGTATTTAAGAAAGTCTGTGGAAATAATTTGAAAAAAGGAAACGTTTTTATTTGAAAAAAAAAAAATTAAAAGAAAAACTCAGCATTTTTCAAATAAAAAAAATTCCCTCCTTCTAAACTAAAAAAAAAAGATGAAACATCCTCAAACGTTCTCATAAAAAAATTATATATTAAAAAAAAAAAACCTCTTTTTTTCTACATCCTCTCTGTACTTCTCTCGCTTTATATTCCTATATAAAGATGAAATAGTAAAACAATTTTACTTGTTGATCCATGGGTAATTTTGAGAGAGATAAATAACTGAAAGAAGAGGGTATGGAAGGATGTGAAACAGGATGACTGGAAAGAGTGCGTTCTTGTGTAGAACACAAACAATTTAAATAAGAAGAGAAATCATCAACAAATTTCACATCTGGTATATAATAATCTTCTTCATCCTGTTCCTGTGATAAATCGACTGTAAAGATACCCTCTTTAGATGAAATTTCAGAACCTAAAAAAAAATTTATTTGTGTGTGTGGATAGTTTATATATATAAATAAATAAATCTATATTTGTGAGTGTGGATAGTTTATATATATAAATAAATAAATCTATATTTGTGTGTATGGATAGTTTATATATATAAATAAATAAATCTATATTTGTGTGTATGGATAGTTTATATATATATATATAAAAGAATAAAATATGACAAAGAAATATATGGAATTTAACTTTAAAGTATACCATAAAAACGTTTTTATATCCAAAAATAAAAAATAATAATAATATCCTTGGATCAACACAACAGATTTCTTCTATATATAATTAAAGACAAAAATTTAAATATATATATATAAATATAAAGAGAGAAAGTATCCTCCGCCTCCTCCCCAAAACAAAATATAAATTGGATAAATCTTTCTTCTCTTTTGAATAAAAAAATGATAAAAAAACAAAAAAAAAAAACAAACGGTATGTGAAAAACCAAAAATAGTATTTTAATAAACCATTATTATTTTTTTATAAAAAATTTTTTTAAAGATATCTATTATGCATACATTTTGAATCCAATGTATTATGTGTATCTTTGATTTTCTTCATAGAGCATAAAACATTCACTATTTCATAAGCTTCAGGAGAATCCAAATCGTAGAAATTCTATAGAAAAATATACAAAAAAAAACGTAAAATATATTTGCAATTTAAATCAATTGAAAGGAAATCAATAGGTTTTTTTTAAACTAAGAAAAATGACAAAAAATGAAACCGTAAAATTTATCGAAATAAAAATGTATGTCTTAAATAGATTTTTTTTTAAATAAAAATAATTTTGAGTGTATTTCTCTCTCTTTTTTAATTTTTTTTAATAAAAAGGATTCAAACAAGTGACAAAATGTTCATTTCAAAAAATAGAATTCTCTTTTAAAAACTATAATTCTCTTCAAAATATAGAATTCTCTTCAAAAATAAAGTTCACTTCAACAAATAAAATTCATTTCCATTAAATTTCAAAAACGAATGCAATACTCGGAGCCTTCTCTTAAGTTTTAAAAGTTTCATTTACAAACACTTTCATTGTGTGTAATAGAAATACACTTTCTTTTTATCTTTCCTTCTACACAAAGTATTTTATGGAAATCTAACGTCAATGGGAATCCATGGTTCTTCTTCCTCTGCATCACGTAAGCGACTATGTGGAATTCTGGAACGTTTTTCTAGCAGAGAAGAAGAGTAAACAAAGGGAGAAGGTGAGGAGATAGAAGAAACGTCAGTGGTGCCTCTGAGGTTAGTTTCTTTCCCATAAACTTTCTGGGTAGTTGATTCAGAGGAAGGTTGGACAGAGAAGTTAGGATTTTGATCCATTCTTTCTGTTTTCACTGGTAAATCACTCAACGAAGAAGCAGAAAGTGAGGGAATACCAGCGGAGGGTACACCGTACGTGGAGGCTGTGGCACCCTCCATAGGTATGCCATCAGAGGTAGGCCATCCTGAGGAAGCCATAGAGGAGAGACGTTCAGAATTCTCTCGTATTTTCTCAGTGGCTTTTTGCTGAGTGAGGAGGTGCTCAGCATCCACACTTTGAAAATTTGGACGAAATTGTAAAAGAGAAGTAATCGGAGTAATATAGAGATTTCCATCTCGCAATATCCCTAAGCCATAGGAACAGTGGGGTGAGAGAGCTTGTTGAGATTTTAATTGATGGCAGCGGATACGGGCTGACGGGGATTCTCCTGAAGAAGCTGCATCACTCGGAAAGGTTATTTGTTGAGAATCATCAAAATTATCGCCTACAGTGTTCAGATTGTAAGTCATTTGAAGCGTTCTTTGCTGCTTTCTATATTCTACTTTGGTAAGTTGACCTTGATCACCGTAGGGTCTAAACACTGGTCGTAAGGGATATTGCAGCAATGAAATAGTGGCATCATCTATGCGATTTAGATAAACATCAAGTTCACACGCAATAGATCCCTCGTCATCTGTTTCCTCACCCTCTTCATTTTTAGCCGTCGAAAACACATCCTCAGCTTTTACCGTTGATTCCTCAAATAACGTTTTAAGTTTGATTTCCCTTTTCGTCTCCATCAAGTAAACTTCCCCTCTTTTAGAAAAAAATAAAGGGAACAAGAATTACCTGCTACTACGCCGCGAGCAGCCAATAACATTAACGCTATGTAAAAAAGAGAAAATCATTCTAATAAAACAAGAACTTTGTTGAAAACTGCAGAGGAGATGGGTGACTCAAATCATCCCAATAAAATTAATTAAATTAGGGAAAGCGGATAGCAGTTTTCCATCTTTTTTTTGATTGCAGTTTTAAAAAGAGTCCTTTTATCACAAAGCAACGATGGGGGCAATACTGTTGCTGAACCAGAAGTTTCTAAATAAAAACAAAAACAAGGCACTACAAAGTACAACAGGGATGTACATACAAATTTATAGAACACTTCGCATGGATAGGGAGTAACCTATCTGTGCATTGCAATAGGTTTGACACATCTTCAAATACTGGCTACGTTCCTAAGGAAAATCTCTTATCAGAGAGGAAACATTCACAAGCAAAAGCTACCTAAGCAGCACTACGTAGTGCAAGTTGGTTCGTATTCTCGCTAAATGGCAATGAAGTATGTCGTACAAACACTTTTTTCTGAAAAGAGATGCATTGACTCATCCAAAAATTAGTCACAAAGGGCATAAAGAGCAATCCAAACAATTAAATCTGTTTCTCACATTTAGCTAGTTGATCGTCATTCCTAAAATAGAAACATAGATCAAGAGCAGCACTTGACAACTTATTGAGTAAATAAAATTGAGTATTGAATTCGCATGTTGAAAGTTCTTTTCACTACGACGATTCTCTTAGCACCTCTAAACGGTGATTAATTCCCAATGGGAATAACGTATATACGAAGAAGACACAAAAAACTTGAGAAGCATGGAAATGGCAAGAGTTTTCAAAGAACAAAATAATTTGTATGAAATTTGAGTAAGCAATTCGCATTTCTAGTTTAACTATGTTAACGGCATGCCCGGATTCACGCAACTAACTCAAGTGCTACTTCGTATTGAATCAAAAACTATCCAAGCGTGTACACGATCACGGAGTCTGAAACGATTTTGATTTCAGCAGTTCTAACAAAATAGTTAAACAAGTAACTAACTAATCCTATGTTCAAATCTTTCCAAAGCTATAGCCAACTTGCATGAAATTTTTGGAACTAAGTGGTTTGATATATCTGCAACACTACATAAACAGAAATGTATGTGACTGGTACAGATGCAATGGACGAAATGCGTATGTAGAATTTTTTTATTCTGCATTAGAAAAAGATAAAGGACTTTGGCAATTTAACAGTTCCTCGTTGCATGTTAGTGAATTTGGGAAATTTTCTTAGCACGCATAAGCTAGGAATTGAGTAAACTGGGAATTTCTGTTCTACTTAGAATTGGTTCGCTAGTGTATTTAGTGAATATTGCATTTTCCTGCAAAAGTGAACTTTTTTTTTATTTTTCAATTTTCAAAACCATGTCTATCATTTGTATTTTCTTTGTTTCAAGTGCCTATTGTTTTTTTGTACTTGAAATATATATTTTGGATATCATTAGCTAGTAAATTTCTACCCAAATTTGAAGAATAGGCCTTTTTTATTGCAACAGATACTTGAATAAATGATCTTTATAGAAACCATCCCAACAATTATCGTTTAAATAAATTTTAATACTTGCAAAAACTAAACTAAATTGAAAATGATTGTTCACTTTGATATCGAGTGGAGAACAATACAATGCAAATTTATTTTGTTGCATCTAATAGCTGTCGGTGTTTTCATTTCTGGAAAGTTGATGAACTAAGACAGAGCAAGCATGATCTAGACAGTATATTATTTAAACTGTCAAAAAAAATTTAGAATAGAAGGGTAAAATAAATATAATGGTGGATTTTTAAGTAGTTGGAACTAATGCATACAAATTGTAACACGGGAGATTATCACGGCGCTAGACGTACTATGTGTTTTTAGTATTGCGTTAAATTACGTTTCTTAGATTGTGTCACATTGTGTTTCCTAGAATCCTATTTATTAATGAGTAATTACACGAACTAGTTTTACATTCTTGTGTTTTAAGATTTCTTCCCCTTTTTCCCTCTTCATTACCAAATTATGAATTCATCGCCACATTGTAAAATGTATAAATATTAAGTTATGGCTACAATGACCTTGCATTGATATTCCTTCGTGACGTTCGGTAAGCGTAGCATTAATAACAGCAACACATGTTCTTCCCTAGCACATCTAGATCACCAGTACAACGCACCCAACCCTTGTGGAAAGCAAAAAGATAGATAAAAACTTACTTTTCTAGACAGATTAAGTTTTCTTTCTAATTTTTTTGGGGAGTGGAGAAAGATATTTTAACTTATGTTTATACTATCCCCCTTTTTCTCCTTATTTTCATTTTGTCCATTGCGATAGTCATTCGTAAGTTTTCTTGTAGATATGTAACTGCTGAGTTAAACATACACAGAACTCGTATTAACTAATTAGTTCACTAATTCATGAAAAGAGCAAGGTATAATCAGCCGGAATCGAGTTATCGATTGGCAAAAACGTGACGATAAATTATAACACAAACCTATCGTTTTACACGAAGAATCAGAGTTCGTGATAAATAGCTCAAGAATAAACTTGCTGATAACTGTTTTAAACATAAAGTACTTAAAGTGACAATAGTAATTACTCTACCTACAATATTGGTAAACTGATTACAAGTAGCTAAGCTAAAAAACTAAAATTATACGTAATTTTCCTGCTGACGTACTGAAATGAACTATGTAACAAATGTAATTAGAGTGGAATCTGTATTAGGATGCTTGAATGAAAATAAATGTTTGATAAAAAAAGGGATATGTTAGACTTAATGAAGAATCTGTATTTGAGTGCACGCGAATACGGACGAAGGCAATAAGAACTAATCATTTACCCCCCAATGTAATGAATGTTAATCCCTTAGAGTTACAAATAGTACGGATGAAGTTAGGATGTTTGAGAGTAGCCTTAGAGTAAGTAATATCTTTTAGATAATTTTTCTTACAGTAATTTTTAGACTAGTTATTCTTCTTTTAGTAATTTTCTAGGTTTCTATGAACATTGGGAATGTTCTAAGATTATATATTTACATATTCATATATTTAGTTTAGATTCAAGTAGAATAGATTAGTTACATGTTAACTTCAGTAGTATCAATTTTGGTTTGAACGATACTTCGAATAAGTTTGATCAATCAGTTAGGATTTATCTTAGGAAATAGTTGAGACAGTAGACTTTGTCCGATAAGTATAAAACGACATTCTCTCGTTTGCAAATAATAGTATAAAATATTATTCGTATTCTACTTCTACGATATTAAGCTTATCGATTTATATTATTCTATTTAGTACATTCGTAAGTTACTCCGTAGGAAATATATAGGCTTCACATTTACATAAGACTCCGTTATCTGTTAATTCTTCTACTTCCTCCCTCAACTTAACAACAAGCCTCTACGCTACGCATTGCAACACAATAACCCCGCCTACTTCTAAGTTAGTTAAAATTGATTCCTACTAGAAGTATTAGAGTCTTTGTGTGATAATACAAAAGTTCACAAACTATGTCACATGATGCATGATTCCAATTTATTTCGTTTTCAGCTAATTCCTTATGTGTGTCGCGCTTATAAAGCACTAAAACATTTATGAAATCATTGAGGAATCGGCTTAAACGAGATAGAAATGCTACAGTTTTACACTTGTTTTTAAATGGAAAAGCTAGGGCAAGCAATTTTTTGCACCAGCTTGCACCAATGAATAGGATGATTTCCTGCTTTCAACTTTACTTTGCAACATGAATCACGAATATACGCATGGAAAAATCGCACCCATAAGTTCATTTGTTTAGATCTAGTTGATAAGTTTACGAAAAGCGAAATATGCAATTTTCAATTCGACCTTCCTAGACATAGGCAACAATAAACGGCTGAATGATGATACGTTACTCGCAAAATATTTTGCTTGCCGGAAACTCTAGGGGACATTATAAGAGTGGAAAGTCGAAGATAACATTGTGTAGGGTTTATACTAAGCATTTAACTCATCATTCACGAGGAAATTCATATCGAAACGAAACAGTTTCAATGAAACCAAGCAGGGGCGCTCTCAATTTTCCAGTCATGCATATTTCGAGATATTAGCATACCGAAATTCGTGAGAAGAGATGAGCGCTTTCAATCTGAAAGTGCTCGACTTGCCAAAAGCGAGAGGTCAGAGAGCAAGCAGTACAAAACCCCAAAATATATGAAGCAGGCTGCACTCAATAAATTGTAAAACTATATGACATCATTTTTATTTTTTGATTTTTCGTAGTTTTCATAGCTGCTTTTTCAATTTTGTTTGTTCTTATTAATTAGGAGAAGCTGAATGATTCCCGTAACAGTTGAGATTTTCATTACTATATGTGTCGCTCTCTCTTCTCATGAGAACCAGAATTTTGCCATTATAAAATTTTGATGGGCATTCTTTTGCTTCATCGTGTTGCTGCTTTCATGTCATTCGAGTTTGTTCTTATAATTTCTTTTCTGATTTTGGGGGTGCAAAATAAATCCAAGAATTTGCTGCAGTAATTTTTCTTCCCCAGATCATGCGTCGATGAGGAAGAACACGCATTCTTTAGTAGTGCGGCCTGTTTGTATAACTTGGGCATCTTCTGTCGTAGTAAAATTATGTGCTTCTTCCCCCCTTCAAACCGCACGTTTGCCGTGAACTCTCTTTCGCTATTGCATCTTCGAATGCTCCATTTAGTCTATTAGTTCTTGGCTTGCGATATCTGATTTTTACTGCACTTACTAGTGACAGTCATTAAAGTTTAAATAAAGTAATGCTTTGCTGCTCAAATTATCGAGTGATAATCAGACAATTACTGCGGAGCTTCTACGGGTTGCTCCATAGATAAGGCATTGCAAAACCTGTCCAAAATATTTTGATATTCTTGTTGTGTTGCATTCCGTGAAATCGATTTTTTTGTATGCGTTTGAGGAAGTCAGTTACTCTTCTACCATACAGCAAACATTTAATTCAATTTTTAATAAGATTTTTTTTAATGGTATTCTTTCGGTTGGAATAATCTGGTTCGTTCAACTTGAATCGTTGCGGTTTGTGAAGAGCGAACAGATTTTTAATTTCTCCATACTTTAAGACTTTCGATGTCACGTTTTTCATAATTTTTATGGTGCGTTTTTTAAAATAACTGTGCGATTATACTTTTCTTTTAGCACGAATTGCTAAATATGGCAACTCTTTTTGAATTGCTTTAATTTGGTCACAACGAACCTTTGAAGTAAACTTCAATAGTTTTTCTTTTTTGAAGATACACCATGCAGCGTTTGTATAAGGTTTTCTCCACTGCTGTGTATTTCGGTAACAATGGAGGATTCTTTCGGCATATGGAAGAACTTCCCTTTAGTGCAAGCATTGCCTATTGTACGTCCTTTCCTTACGTTTCTTGCCACCCTTCGAATTTTATTGCGCCTAGATTTAAGGCTTTACAAGCTAGTGTAATTGAAATGCAGAAAATCGAGTCTACTTTCCGCTTGTCTCACCTTTTGCATCCGCTCGAAAGTACTATTCTTTCACCCTCTGAATGGAAAGTGGAGCCACTTGCAAAACGATTTGTGCCATTGTCTCAAAAAGGAGTTAAAACGGACCATTTATCTTATGGAACGCATTTATCCTGTTTTTCAAAAACACCTACTTTGATGGCTCTCTCTGAGAATTCTGGTTCTTTTCCGTACTTATCTAATAACTTTCTTCATGTGCAGCAATTTCCTGCGTCATCTCTCTCTGAAATTAGTAACACTCAAGAAAATACGAATGCCTCCTTAAATATTACAGGATTGGAGAAAAATCTTGATAAACAGACATGGAAGCGAACCAAGCGCTTGAGTAATATTTCAACGAATATTATATCTCTCACAGATAATGCGGTTAAAAGGATTCGTGAGATCTTAGATCAGCGGGGCATCCAGCGTTCTTCCCCATCTCCTGAGCTTGCTAGTGAACTTAGTAGTGCTCAGAAATTACTGAAAGAGGTGCATGATGAAAGAACTGCTCTTCCTATTTCAGAAACCAAAGGAAAGCAGCGAGTTATTACTGACGGTGTACGTATCAGTCTTAAACGACAAGGTTGCAACGGGCTTTCCTATAAGATGACTTATGCGGATGAAAGCCCTTTGCATGAATTGGATGAAGTCATTGAAGATAAAGGTGTTACTCTTGTCATTGACTATAAAGCTGTTATGTATTTGGTTGGAACACAGATGGATTTCGTTGAAACCGAAATTTCTAGAGAATTCGTGTTTCACAATCCTAATAAGAAGACAGAGTGTGGATGCGGTAAAAGTTTCAGTGTTTGAGTGACCATTAGTCTTTTTCGATCGAATTTTTGGTTCGTTGATTGTCATTTTTGATTGAAATATCAAATTCATTTGTCTTTTTTTCTTTCCAATCCGTATAGACTTAGATTTTTTTATACGCGTACCTCCTGCTGTACCTTTTTATCCGTTGTCAGGATGGATACGTATGGCTCGATTGCTATCATTCTTTGCTCCTTTTTTTTAAAAATATATACGTCAGTTTGATAAAATTTGCAATCCAAAAATTATTTTTAAAAAAATACATTTGACAAGACTTTAAACTTTCCGTTGTGTTTCCAATGACTCAATGTGCTTTGGGAAACTTTTGATTCTTTTCAGTAGTGTTCATTTATTATTTCTTTAGCGAAACTTGTAGCACTTGTAAAAATCGTTTACATTTGTAGTACCCATGGACTAACCTCCTCTCTACCGCTTAAGTTTCTTTTTCTATTTAGAGAGATATCTACTGAAAAACTTCGGTTTCATCAAATTAAGTTGCTAACAACTATTGGGAATTAGAAGATTAAGAATATACTTTGCGCAAATTGAAAAAATATCTCCCTTTTGTTAAGATCTACAATAAACACGTGAACGTGCTTGATTTTTCATTGAGGAGCCTTTAAAGGTTTACTCATCAAAGCTGTAAAATATTCCGAAATTAATTTAATTAAATTCTTAACTAACTAATCAATGCTATTACTCTAATTCTAGAGTGCTGCTGCGTTGCTCATTCCTGAAGAAGGTTTTGAAAGCATCTTGAATTTAGAATTGGACAACTGTAGCTAATGCTATGGTTCTTGAAATGTTGTTATCCAGTTACTTATCGCTTGACATATCCTGTTACATGAAATAATAGGATGCCTTGATTCCATCAGCGTTTTTGAAGCCATTTCATATTAGTATATAAGCATAGTTTTCTTATAATTTCTGTTGATAATCTGTTTGGCTCATTTTTTTACGCATTATTTCTTGATATAAACAGAAAATCAAATTCCAAATGATTGTTGATTGAATTATTAAGTCATTTCGATCATAGCACATTCCATTTTGTCATTTTATGTGATGACTGAGGTTCTTCCTGATATTGCATTGGTAATTAAGCTCCCTTTTAACTGTATGCAAGCTTTGCCGTTTTAAAGGCTAAACCAGTTTTCACTGAATGACGAAGTACCTGAAATGATCACATACATTTCTTTCATTTAGGTTCAATCTTGAGCAGAATATTATTGGTAGCTGTAATATATTGTGCTAAATATTACCAGAATGCCAAAGCAATCAATTGTTCGTACTCTGCATAATCCTGATTGAGGTAGACGATGTCTTTGGGTGGGCTTCATTAGATTACCACAAAAGTATGAATAGATTTCTGTTTTTCTAATGGAATATTCATTCATAAATCGTATGTTTTTGTTTCAGTATATCGCTAAATTGATGTATGTGAAAGCACTAAACGCAAAAGCTTGTACTACATTGAGGAAGTTAGAATAATTAGAATTGATGTGGCCAATGGATAAAATCGTTTTAATGCCAAAAAAAAATCAAAGGTGGTTTCAATAGGCGCTGCATAGCTCTGAATTATGCACCATTTGCTATGTTATACAGAAATGCAAATAATTTGCAGCAAACAGAAAGTATGTTGAAGTTTAAAGAACCAATTTTGATCAATTTTGCAAGTTTTGCTTTGGCAATTCAAGAGGTTATTAGCAGTGGCGAACGACGCTCTCACAGAGTTAGCCATTTCAAAGCTCTGCACTAATAATAATTTGGAAAAAGAATTACATAGTGCAACAAAAAATAAAAGGAATTATAAAGTAATGAATCATTTATTATCCTACACCTTTATATGCCATAATGCAACCACTTTAAACCGTAGGAAAGCATGAAGAGAATGTGATAGTTGAAACTTCGTTTCACTCTAATAAAATTAATTTGCTGTATGACTAATTAATCCATGACGTTTGGAATGGAAATACCACGAATTATTCATTCTTGAAAACTTTGTATTGCATTGTATTAAAATGCTTCATAATTTAAAGAAAATAAGGTGCTTAACTCCTATAAGCTGTGTGTGCAAAGTCGATTAATTCCTCTTCATCCAAGTCGCTTACGTTATATAATACTTTATTAGATCAGGGCAGTTGCTTTATCAAAATACGGCTGGTTTCCTGTAGTATTTTTGTGGCTGTGACATGTCGGAGAGTTCTTTATACGTGTGCTACATTCCACAATAAAAATTTGCAAAGAAGAGACCACTTAATTAGCTTCATTTTGCCCGCGTAACTTTTCCAATTGAAGCTTTGCAACAAATTTCTTTTTTCTATGACTATTGGTGGAACTATTTGAAATACGCTTTGAGAACATTATAGTCGAAAATAAAGTTCATTTCCACACGTTTAGTAATAAATTGCATTAAAAGTAACGCTGAGAGTGATCTTAGTATTGTCATGTGAGAGTTTCTACAATGTATTGACGGATAACCTAGTAGAGTAGGATACCTATTCATATGGAATGAATCATAAATAAAAATATCGGGTGCAATTTTTCAAAAACGGGGCACTTGATTTTACCTAGAACATACTTCATTGTAAGATGTATTTGCGAGGAAAATGTCATCTATCATATGTTTTCCTAATATACAATCTGGTCTTGCGATGCTAGCTAGCATTACAAATCCATAAATATGTAAAGCTCTTTGCACAAAATAGAGATATACGTTCGTGTTATAAAAAATATACAAAAAAGTGCGAACATGCTGGAATAGCACAATAATTATGATATCAAAAATGCTGAAATAGTAGAAATACTTTATAATAATGTATCAGCCATAAATGGTTTCATTAATTGAAGAATACCATTCTGATATATATTCATCCTTCATTGAAACTAAAAATAAGAATCGCATCGGTTGTAGTCTGACTTAAAAATGTAGTGAATCATGAGAATTATTATAGTACTTGAAAACGCGTACCTAGTATGTCTTTTAGTATATTTTTTCCATTAGAAACGTTGTTGAGACGGAATTGCTACATATTTTTTAATATAATTGCTACTAAATTATTGGTAGAAATTATCGTATTTCATGCTTAGTAATTTTTTCATAATTTTCTTTCAATATTTGTTGTTAAAATGAGATTTGTGCTTAGCAAGTATATTGCATGAGCTCATTTCCAAAACAATTGCATCATATTACAACAATAGGAAAAAGGAAATATGATAGAAGATATCAGTATTATTGCACTTTTCATCAAAGTAGTGAACATTTCTTTCGCCCCGGTGAATGAATGCATCTAGAAGCTAGTTGGCAGGTCAAAAGAGAAAGCACAACTACGCTCAAATTGAAAGATATCCATTTTATGATATAGTTCATTAGGTGTGACTATTGCATGGACAGCTGCCAAATAAAGTTATCACCCGTTTATTGTTTGACCTAAATATTCTGCTTGTAGTGTGAAAAAACCAATCTTATTTTCAATTTATGAAAAACTCATTACGCAAGATACCTTTGCAAATTTTTATATAAATATAAAAATTTGCTTTTCGTTGGATTTCTACCCTCTGGTCATATGAATGTTTGTCACAAAAAAATTTTATTTTATTAATTTTGGTATCTCGCTCACTGTAATTCTTTGAAGTGGAATAAACTTGTATTTCATTGCTTTTTCCTGTCCATAATTATTCCAAAACAACAAGCACGCTTACAACACTACTTATACTAATTGCACAGTACAAACAACTTGATCAAAAGCTAATGATGAATAACATAAAAATTGTTTTTTTATAATTAAGTAAACACCAATCACTCTCCGTAGTTACTCACCTTTTTCTTACCTTGCTTACAATTGCAATATTTAGCTATTAATTCATTAGAATAATTATTGATACCAAATTCAATCAAAATGTATCCTGTTATAACATTGCTAATATTTAATTTCAATCATATTTTTCAAAGTCCCGAGCTGATTTCTCCGACCAACCCACAAATAGCTTTGGTCGAAGTACCAATCAAACAAACAGATTCTTAGCATACCCCAAATTCCATATTTTTCTCTATGATTTCAGAATAACCTACTCTATTAGTAAATTTTTAAAGCAAAGCAAGAAAATCTCGTCAAAAATGCGCCTAGATTTCCATAACTATGAATAATCTCGCGTATCAACTCGTTCATGTTGAATCTGTTGGCATAGAAATCCACATCGTAGCCTAAAACACCGCGGTTTGACTTACTTTTTTATGTGCAACCAGAGAGCTTTGAGAATCAATTTGTGCCTCTAAAAATTTTAGAGCGGGAAGTAAAACCAAAATTTGAAGAATTTTTCTGGTGAAATATTTCTTATCGAGACCTGATTCCTTTGTTCTACCTGTATTCATGACCTTCTGTCTACCATTTTTTGAAGTCAGTTATGCTTTCGTCTCATCTTTCTCCTGCATTGCTATAGGTTATACCACTTCAACTTTAGGTGGCTGTGCGAAATTTTCTTTTCAACTTTTTGACATTTTCTGTTCCATTCTATTGAATTCTTTTTTTGGTTTAACCTTATTGTCGTGTGATTCATTTTAAGTCCGGAATGGCGAGTGTACGTATACCTGCCACTCCAGGTCATGCGTCAGACTTGTCTGCATCTCCCTCCTCTTCTGTTCGTCCTGCTGCCAATTTGGATTCTGCTGCGGTAGTCTCACCTCCTTCTAGAACTCTTCCACCAGTTCAATCCTTGCAGCAATTACTCAAAAAAGATCTACAACGAACATGTGATTTCTTCGTTGGAAATGTAGCACTTAAGCCGACTGATTTAAAAGTTTGTACGGAAGCAAAAATACGTATGAAGTTATTAGACGAATACAGCTTTCGACCGGCTTCCTCTACGCCTTCAGCACCCTTCGTACAACCGCGTTCAAGTAATCTGGCTCTACCATCTACTTCTACTCCGTCTATGCAGTCTCCTAGTGAATCCACCCTCTTTTCATCGAAATCTTCAAATGTAGAAGCTAGTTCTACTCACGCGAATACTCCGGATGTACCTTCCAATGTAAATGCAACTTCTTCTCTAGCGGCTCTCTCTGCTCCTACAACTTCACTTGCCGGTCTCATTCAAGAAATCACTGGCGAGAATGATACTGGGAAACCGCTTGCAAATGGGTCTCTGGCTGGGAATTCAGCCAAGTACAAAATGAATACTTCTACTTCATCCTCAGGTTCTGATGCAATCACACCTCTGCAACCCTTAACTGCATCAAGTGGTGGTAGGTTTGGTAGCTATAGAGACAATTTTGCGATTACGTAGAAAGACATGAAGAGATAATAGATAGAGGTACCAAATGTTTTCTTTTCTTATTAGTACTGTACTAATCTGTGTAGTTTCATTTATTCTTTTTTCTACGTATAGAGTGTAAGGGATGATACTATAGAAAAAAATGTTCATGTAATCCTACTCCTTGAAATATTTTTTTTTCGTTTACTGTTTTCTTTTGGAGTATCATGTTTCATTCAAAATGTAGTGGCTAGTTCATAGGCAAACGATGTATATTTATATATATAAATATAATTAAGGTTTTACTTTGATTCCTATGTATATGTTATCTGCTTCTCTGAGGATAAAAAACTCTAGATTTTTTGCTTACTCTTGCATTATCTAAACCTTGTGCTACTTTATCCTTCTTTATCATAAGTACTGTTAAAAATAATTTTCTCTGTGGATTTCTTTATTTTTCTTATTTTCCCTTTTGAGACACTACTCATTTGAGTATTTCATGAAATGTTTCTACTGGAAATTTAAGCTTATTTCAATTTAAAAAAAATTTTTTTTTTTTCATACAAATCATTTTGTTCCTTTCTTTTTTTTTCATTAGTTAAAAGAAGTTTTACAAGTTCCTCTGATCTTAGTACTTTAACATTGCATACTCCTGTAACGGCTCCTAGACCTACTTGGCATGCTCCTTGGAAATTACAGCGTGTGATATCAGGGCATCAAGGCTGGGTTCAATGCCTTAGTGTTGATCCAACAAATGAATGGTTTGCTTCAGGTAATATATAATTATATATATATATATCTTACCTGAATCTCAGATTAGAAAATCTGTGTTTTCATTTAAAAGAGAGAAACTGTACAATTTTATTTCGTTTTAGGGGTGTGCAAAAAAGGGGTATCCTTTTTTCTTGGTTTGAGGCGGAAGGAAAAAAAGTTTTTAAAAAAATTTTTTTGGTTGAAATTTTATTAAAATGTATAAATTTCTCTTATAAAGATGTTTTTTTGGGGGGGGGGGGGGGGAATTTTTTTTTTATTTTTAATTTTTTATTCTTTTTTTAATTTTTAAAATTATTTTTCCTATTTTTTTAAGCCCCTATATTTTAGAGGGTTTTTTTTAAAATGCGTATTATAGAAAGGGATGCCATTGCATTAGTATATATATGTATGTATATTTCTCTTTGAAAATTCTATAGAGTTTCTCTTTATTTGATAAGAGTTTACATGTACTGTACGCTTTATTTTCATTGTTCAATATTTTTGGTTTTATTCTATTTTTTTTTTATTATTCTTCGCTTGGTTTTTTCCTTCATTTTTCATTTTTCATAGCCTGTCCTACTCTTACTCTTTTCTATTCCTCTTCATAACTTTCTCTCTCTCTTTCTTTTTTTTTTCCGTCTTTTATTCCTTATTTTCTGAATTTTTTTTTTCTTCTTTCCTCTTTTTACACTAATTCTACAGGAGGCAACGATCGTCTTTTGAAAATTTGGGATTTAGCCAGTGGAACTTTGAAATTAACTCTCACTGGCCACATTAATACTATTCGAGATTTGGCTATAAGTTCGAGGCATCCTTATTTATTTAGTTGTGGTGAAGATAATCGTGTGAAATGTTGGGATTTGGAACAAAATAAAGTTGTTCGTGATTACCATGGTCATTTATCCGGTAAAAATTTCATTCGTGTGTTTTCATATCCTTATTAACGTTATAGAACTTTTGTGTGGAATCTCTTTGCCTCTTTACATCTCTATCATCCTCCCTTCTTTTCTTCTCTTTCAACATTCTTCTATACCTCTCTCTTTAATTATACGCTTCTCCTCATACGCTTCTCTCTCCTCATTCTCTTCTCTCTACGCATTCTCTTTTCCTTCCTCCTCTTCTCTCTTCTCATATGCCTCTTCTCTCTACGCATTCTTTTCTTTCTCCTCATTCTCTCTTCCTTCCTCCTCATTCTCTTCTCTCTACGCATTCTCTTTTCCTTCCTCCTCATTCTCTTTTCCTTCCTCCTCATTCTCTTTTCCTTCCTCCTCATTCTCTTCTCTCCCCTCATTCTCTTCTCTCTCCTCATTCTCTTTTCCTTCCTCCTCATTCTCTTCTCTCCCCTCATTCTCTTCTCTCCCCTCATACTCTTTTTCTTCCTCCTCATTCTCTTCTCTCCCCTCATACTCTT
>JADAQX010000147.1:0-79296 GCA_015476325.1 Cardiosporidium cionae | reverse complement strand
CCACAATTAAAACTGATAAAAGACTGATTAAAATATATTTATGCCAATGAAATTGAGTAGGGTAAGTAAGTAGCATGAACCTGCTCAATTGATTTCGACGATAATATATATTTTTAGTATAATATTGAATATAATTTATGAATGCAGATCACCATTTTGTATTCTTCTTGTTTTAAATAGTAGAATCATTAAATTTGTTTAAAGCGTTTTACCGATTTCATTGTCAAATTAATTGCGTACAGTAATTGAGCGCACTCTTTCTTTCCCCACTATTTTGTAGTATCGATTGTTTATTTCTTAGCGTTTTACCAAAACAAGTAAAAGCTTCACGTTCTGCAAGCAGCTCCAATTCTAAGTCTTGCTTTATCATTAGATAGATTTATTCATGCTACCAATGAGACATTGTTCTCTTCACACACTAGTTTCCCCCTTCACTTACATCTTGAAAAAATTTCCGCTCATCAATATGCTTAACTGAATATTCTTATAAGCGCTAATAATTCGACATTTGACCGCCTACTCGGGAGTAGAGAAATTTTATCTAACAAATGAATGAAACTACATTTCTACAACGTAAATTAATTTTCTTAATTGATTTTCTAATGAAAGATTGGCATAAAAGTACATATGCTTGACCTGATCAATACAAATAGGTATAGGATGGCACCCAAAGACATCATACCCAAAAATTCGCAATGCGGGTGATGAAGTTAATTTTAAAAAACTTGTACTTACATGTATTTTTTCCGCGTTGTTAATCTTTCTTTTTGCTGTTTTCTTTGAGCAAATCTATTTAGTAGCCGAATATCTGGAAGTATTTCAATAGCCTCTTACAATTATATAGCAATCGCTTAATGTCCGATCATACACATAGTTTTGCTATTTTTAACTGCAAAAAGAAGTCCAATTGCTTTTATAATCCATTCCCTTACGTTATTCATACGAGGACTCCCGCCATTGGGTTTGCGACCCATTCAAAATAGTTTTGTTAGGTTTGCTGCATCGCAGATCCTGCTCTCTTCATCATTTTCTGCTTCTAAGATAAGTTAACTCTAAGTGTCTACCTCCAAGAGTGCTCATATTCAAAAGATACTCGGTGCAGTTCACCGGAGTATATTAAAAACACACATTTTGTCCACTATAACCAGTGGAGAATAGCCTATAAAACCCTAAAGCAAATATGTAGCACTGTAAATTTAGCATAGGAATAAATGTTCTGTACTAGTAATTCCCATTTAAAACAAGTTGATGTGTGATGTGCCCGGACAATTCAGGCACAAGCATCTTATCGGGAAAGCAGTTATGCATGCAATGCAGTGTTATGCAAAATCACTCACAACCAGCAGAAGTTAACATCAACGGATGAGTATGAAGATACAATGAAGTTAATCACTTTTAACTAGAGTTTTGTTTTATTCTTACAATTAATTTTACTTTGTTTTTCTTTTCTATTTGCGAATTAGATATTTTCTACGTTAAATTATCTTCTTTTAAAATTACAGTTAACTATTTTCGGTTACGAGTTCTATCTGTGTTTGGTTGTTATCATTTCCGTTGCGAAACGTCCGGTTTCTTTTGTTAGTGATTTGCGGTTGGTTTTCAAGGGTAAAGAGCGTTGGTGGAGCTCATTACAACTTAGATGACTCTTCTACTTCAAGTTGAATTACTTAATGCGCTAGATTTAATTAAAGTTACTTAGTTAAGATCTGCTAGTTTTAAGTTTGCTTTCGGGCAATAGGGTTTCTGGATTCGCGTCATCTTCCGGGTATATCAATGTGTTCACAGTAATTTTTGAAAAACTCTGCCATTCGACAAAGTCAACTGTTTTCAAGACAGGCCATTTGACTTCTGATTAAAAAAAAATAAGACAGCAGAGACATACTACACACAATCGTAACCTCTAGCTCTTTTCTAACTTCAAATCTATTTCGCTAATAATTTTCACATTTCAGTTAAGGGATACCCAAGGCTAAAGTATTAAAAAAGCATTTTCAATTAATAATATTGTGTTTTTATGAAAGAAAAGCATTTTAGTACCTCCAATCCTTCATTCTTCGGCCTGTCGAGCGTATCACACCCGTATGAATGAGTAGATAATGTGTAAATGCTCTTTTAATTTCATATAAATTAGCTGGTCCAGCTCTGCGCCCGTATATGCATCTCAACTTTTACTACCACCGGTACATGCTCTACTCCCGCATCGTGCATTAACTAGCTGGCAATCCTGTAATAAAAGGTAACAGATGATTACTTTCTATCTCAATTAAATGCTAGCACGAACTAAGAATTATAGCGATAGCGCATTCTCACAATTAGAGGTAACTTTTCACATTGAAGTGAAATCATAATTTGACGCTTTTCAGTGGTACAACTGGGCACATTTCAATTGCCAAACCTGACACGTGAAACTAGAAATTTTTTTAGGATGGGTACACTAATCTTCGTGAATCACCCAGAGGCAATCTCACCAATATGTGTTATTTCAGACTTGATGTGTGCGCCCCGGTAGTGTCTCTGATTTTTTCAATATGTGACAGGTACTATAAGCTTCTTAAGCTCCTTATGAGTAGCACGCTAACAAGTAAAACACGCGGCAAGCGGCACGAATTGACATACCGATGCGGTTACGCTCTTGACTTGCGCCAAGAGAAGCGCATCCGCACAGATCAAATATCACAAACAAAAGAAGCATCAAATGAATGAAAAAGCAATGTGCGCCTATAAGTTAATCGCATTTCTGCCTTTGTTTGAAGAGATTCAACAAAGCTGTGCTTTTATCTTGATAGTTCGAGTTTTCGATTTTTCTGGCAGCTCCTTCTAGTGATTGGAAAAATGTTGCCTTATGCTGACTCCATTCTATGCTCTTACGAGATTTATCAACCATTCCGAATTTATTACCGACCTGTCTGAAGTGGTAACGTGACTGGATGGCTCAGTATTATCGGTTTGTTGCCACTACGCTGTTTCTTCTTTAAATTATATCATAACGTTAGTGTAGACGTTTCGTTTGTGCTTCCAGTTTTTACCTTGTGGCTGTGCTTGCAGTGTTGTCTGTGATATGTCTGCCTTTCTGCACACTTTTTCTATCCTGTTTTGCTATCTTTCAAATTTTCCACCCTCCATTTTTTTGCGTATACTCTCCATTCTTTTTGAATCCAATCGTTTATTCATTCATGCCCTGGTACTACATCAGTAGATTACTTGTTAGATGTGCGTTAAATACATTCATTGCTTTTGTTTTGTTGGCTTTTTACAATTACTGACCTTCAGTTCAAGTTTTATATAAAAAATCACATTTGCTTGATCCCTACTAGCGTCCTAGCAAGGTTGAAACTTCTTATCAGCTTATTTTATACTTTATAGAATGCGTTCGTCCTTGCTTTCTTGAAAATATGGAAAAGAGGGCTGCCGCAATCCTTGCTTTTACAATACCTTTACGCTAAATATAAGATTCAATTGTACTATTCATATCCCAGCTATTTTTTTTGCATTTGTAGTAACAAATTTTTTGTCTTCCTTTTAAAATCGCTGTATAGCGTTGCTTGAAATTGGGTTATAATATGCTTTGTTTTCGCATGGCACGTCATATTCAATATTTGCACTCTCGAATATATTTATTGTCTAATTTTCTGTAGGCTCTTTTTGATTGCTGGCGACTTCCGCTTCCTTTTTCTGCTAGAACCCTTGATTGTATATATTTCTCCTTCATGAGCTGATAACATTTTATTGCCAGAATCCTAACGATTGAATATAGTGATCTTTTCTAAGATGGTATGTATTTTTGCACCATTGCTAAACCATATATCTGAATAATAAGTAAAATCAGCTTTAGATAAATGTTTTGATTTAGAGTTTAAATTTTTCTGAGATTCTCACAGTTACTGCATTTAATTGTGTTCTATGTTTGATTGCAAATATCGATAAGGCAACGCTCATGGGAAGAGGAATGACTTTCTTAATTAATATGTGGGCACTTTTCGTTATATTTCGTGTTTAGTTTACACTCTGTCCGCATCTTTCTTCCCCTTACTTTTCTTTCTAATTGACAGCAAGTTTAGTATTTTAGTATATTATGCTAAATAATCAATATTACACCCTTCAGTAGTAAATATCACCGAAAAGTAACTTTTTATGAGTGGAAACTTGTAGAGGTAGGTTTTGTTGATTGAAATATTAAGTACAAATTAATGGCTTTGAATTCATTTAAACAAGTTCTTTGTGTGTTTATACTCATAGTCACTTCTTCGGTTGATACATTATTTAGTTTTTGTAAACATCCTGCTATGGCCATTGCTTCCTTCCTTGTTTTTCAAACACAGTATTGACGATTTTACTAAGTTAAAAGGGCCGTATCATAATTTTCCAACTATCTTCTTGTGTAGAATTTTCTATTACTATAGATAGATTTTTGTTTGCTTGACAACATCATAGAATTATCTTTGATGCAGGTGTTTTCTTTTATCATCTGTGAACATTCCTTCACTTTTTTTCTAAAATGCATCTATAATTAATTCTTTTTCTCATTGATTCCCTCTCGTTTTTACGTACGTTGTGTAGTAGGTGAAATTTTTGCACTTGCAGATGCCCATAAATTTTAATGGAAAAATTAGCTTACGTGTGGAAATGTTTGTGCGGTCATGTGAAAGTTTTAAAATTTAATTTAGAAGCATTTATGGAATTATCTTTTCTGACAAGGTCATTTGCTGTTGAATTTTTGTGGCTTTCCCTTTCTTTATGATATAGCACGTTTTTCTTTTAATTGGACTCACTCGGAATAGCTGTTAAAATCAAGTTAAAGCATGTAATCTTTACTCCAGTCGTGGAAATTTCATTTTTTTCCAGATTATCTCTTGCTGATGTGAAATCGTTTTATGTGATCGGCTGTATCGTTGTGTTTCCACATTTCTTAACGAAGAGGCTAAGTGGTAAGCTAAGGTTCACTAAAACACATTTGAAACAACTGAGAAGGATGTGTCAACCAGATATCTACACCTACGAAAAGAGACTGATGCGTTTTGACCGGAAAATTTATACCTATTGCAACATCCTTTGTGTTGGGAACATGAAAAACGGCTACTAGCGCTTTTCTTCCCGCTTGAAAGGCTTCTATAATGGCATTCTTAATGGGGGTGATTGGTGAGGAAGTCCCAAAGGATGGTCCAATTAATATTTTGAATGCAGAAGGGGAAAAGGTTTTGATCAAATCTGAGAAACAATTTTATAAATGCCCGTTGTCTATTCACAAGTCTTCAAAAAAGGCCTTGTCCAATGGAATTACCCCACCTCCTAATTCGCCTACGTTGACCTCGTTTTATTTCAATGTGGAATCAAATAATCCTTCACGCAATAAGAACCCTATAGAAGCATCAAAGTACCTGTCCCCCTTTTCCCTGACATCTGTGCCCTCTTTAGCGGAGGAAACGCATGCTAAAAACACTCTGTCAAAGGAGTTTCTTCCGCTTGATGTAAATTTTTCTTTGGAAATAACCGAAGAAGGAACGGCCGCATGTGCACATCCGTTGCAGCCTCTGACTACGTGTGCTCCTTTGGAGTGTAAATGGCGATTTCTTCCTTTGTTATATAATTGTCACAACTGCTGTTTTGAGATTCGTATGCAACTTCTACCCACTTTAGATACATACATTAAGCGCTTTTCTGCCTTACGCCATGGCTTTAAGCGTGCAGAACGTTTGGCAGAGCAATATACTTTTTATTTACAGCAAATTTCTGTAGAAATGCAGAAGCGTAGCTCTGTGGAACTCAAGTTTTGCTCCCCTCACCTTAAAAATGAATCAAATTCTGCTTCCCTATCCTTTCATGACCTTTTTGATGTAGTTCCGATCTTACAACAACAAGCTACTGAAAAATATTGTGGTGGAGATGATGCGCATGAGATCGATCTTGCAAAGCTATCCATCCCTCTTAAGAGAAGACACCGTTCAACACGATCTTTGTTTGAAATATTAGAAGAGGCTGGAGAGATTTGGAAGTCCAGTATGGAACCAGAAATTATAGGGAATGATATGAAATCAACTTCTTTTTCTTCTCCACTCTCCCCACCAGTTACGGAGTTGTCCCCTTCGCTTCCTTCGAAAGTGTTACTCCCTGTAATGCCTTGCAGTGACAAAAGGAATCCGCCATCCATCACGCATTTAGCGAGGGTTTCCTCATCTGAAACGGTTGTAGAGAAAGTTGTATCCTCTGATTCCATTGATACGATCAGTTGTAAGGCATGTTTTCCAGGATCTTCTATGCCTTCTATAACTCCATCAGAAAAGCGAAGCATCAACCAAAAATCTCTACTTTTGGATGAAGATATCTCTACAGCTCTCTCTGGACATTTGCATTCTTCTTCTTGGTCTACTTTTAGACCTCAGAATTCTCCTGACTTTTCCTCCAATGCGCATCTTTTTGAGTTTGCTCGTAATGTATCTGCAAAACTGAAGAAATATTTATTCAAACAATGGTGGGTAGGTTTATGTGAGGCATCTGCTGGTGCACCTCAAACCGAAACCGATGAAAGCAGTGTTACTTCTTCGCTTAGGTCCTCCCTCTCTTATTTGAATGGGTCTTGTTCGCCTTTTGCGCATTCTCTTATTCGAACGAATTGTAATTCTCTTCATGAAAATATTTCCTCTTCACATTTTTTACCCTCGCCTAATGCTTCCGATATGATGCACCTGCCTATGTATTGTAATACAATTGAATTTAAACTTCCTGCTCTAACATTTATGTCTAAACCTGGGAAATTAGTAGTAAAAGCAAATCGTGCAGCAGCAATGCGTGCTCAAAAAGAACCGTACTGTGGGAGTTGTCTTTGTTGTATCCAAAACCGTAGAGATAGTTTGAAAGCGGTAAGGAAAATATATGACTTACAAACTAAGTTATTAAATTCTTTTCTGCAGGCGAAACGATTAACTAAACGTTCGTGTTACCGCATACACTTGACAGGAAGTGGTGTTGGTGACGCTATTTGCATGTGTTGTGATATATTTCCCTTCGTGCAGCGATGATGAAAGTTTTTGCATATAAAAAAGCTGTTCTATCACGCGGTATTGTTGTGAATAAATAGGAAATGAGAATACCTGTGGATATGAGAAGAATAATGGATTGCGTGTTTAGTGCATGTATTTTTCTGAGAAGTAGCACAGTTTATGCAAATTGGCTATGGTGTCTTCTTTTTCCAACGTGTACTTCAAGAAACACAAATTACAAGGGGACGGGATAGGATGAGAATAAGGATTTTGTTATTTGGTAGGATGTCAAGAACTCAGCGGGGAAGTGTTATCCTTGTGTGCAACAATTACAATTTTTATTGTTTTAAAGTCGCTATTCCAAATTTTAATTTAGTGCTTTTCATTAGATTGTTGCGGATAGAAGTTGTTACAACTGTTTTGTAGGTGTTCATCAAAGAAGAGAGAATCACTGTATATTTGAAATTACTTATATTCTTTTGAGAAGGAATCCTCTTTACTCCCTTGAGCCTTTGTAGCTAATCATATTTTTTCTATGATATTTCGCTTTGTCTTGATATATTTCAGGCACTTCCTTCCTCTTATGGACTTCACCTGGGGATGAAAGAGACTTTATCTCAATCTCCCAGTGCAATGCAAATGAAGCGAAAAGTAAAGACAGATCCTGACTTTTATGATGAAGAATTTGAAGGTTGGACCAAAAATGGAAAAGTAGGTACATCCGCTTGGGATTCGCTCTCCAAGCGCCCACATTTTCGTGGGAAAACAGAAACATTTCAAATGAGTAGGCAGAAGTTCGCCTGTTGCTGTTCATACGGCGATGGATTACCGCTTTCCTCTCAGCAAGCAGCCTTTCCTTCCACTAGAAAAAGAGATACATTTCCTGAAGAAACAGGGGACGTAGGTTTTAACGCATGGAAGGAAGGGACACTTGAGGAGGGATGTGATGCCGTCCCATCTCATAAGCTGGGTTTGTTCTCAAGTGCAACGATTCTTCGAGACAAAGGTTGTAGAAAAAATTCAACTCTTATAGCCTCGACTACATCTGATTCTGGAGATGGCATATTTTCTCGTCGACCATCGCATCGATTGCAGCGTAATTCCAGCGCAATGGAGAACGTGAAACATTCGGCTAACTTGTGGAAGTCATCTCCGCTTCCTTCCAAAGTGCGACTTCCTCCAAACTGCAGTGTAGCACTGCCTTTGCAAGGCCATTTTACACGTAGCAATGATGTGGTAGGAAATGTCCCCACTCGGTTATGCGCACATCCTTTGATTGATAAGGAATTATGTTTTAAAGAAAAGGTTGCAGCGCAATTACGTACTGTCGAAGTGCATGGAATAAAGCCCTCCAAAGAGCCCGCTTTGCGTTTGGTAAGTCGAAATGCGGGAGAATGGGAAAAATAATTAGGCTCTGCAGTGCTAAGGAATTACATTTCCATATTTTAACATTGGAAGCAAAACCAAAGTAATACTTAAAATTTGGATGTAGAGATGTTGTTTTTGTTTGATGGATGCGTGTCTTTTTCATTTTTATGAATTTTTTGATTGGGTGATCTGCGTTTGTTTCATTTATCTGTGTTTGACATGCATCTAACCTTGGTCGTGCTCTCTTTGCTAGGCTGCTATCACTTCGGATGGTTTTGTTGATATTGAGAAGCGCGTTCAGGAAGATCCGAACTTGGCGAATTTTATTATCTCATTTGATTCCATCGAAAACAAGGTACATGAAGATGCATGGGATTGTTTTCTCTTTTGAAAAAAATGAGAGAGCAATTAGATTAGCAACGTACACAAATTTTTGGTTTTGCAATTGTAAAACGTGATGTAGCGTATGACTTTTTTCCATGGCCATGTTTTGGAATGCTCTACTTTTTCAACTCTTCCTCTTCTCCCTGTGTACAGGAGAATTCTTTGTTTAGTTGTGGCAAGCCTATTCCTCAGATAGATGACTCTCTTTGTGAAGATACTGCAAAGAATCAGTTAAAACTGTTGTTTTTTCATTATGCTGATCCACGCTTTAGTGTAGATGGCCAGGTTAATGCTCAGTCTAACATTTTTTTGTGTGGAGTTTTGCCGTTAGAATGTATATTTTTAGTTTTTTTTTAAGCCTCCATGTACAGCGACAAATCTCTTTGTTGCCAATGCTTCTTATTTTATATGTGCGTTATCCTTATTTGTGATTATTTGTTACTTCTGTTTTGGCTAATGTCCTTTACCGTTTTCTTTAAATGAATCTAGCATAGGTTTGACAGATTTTCCAAGTGAACGCATTGTTCTTTTATCTCATTCTACAGATTGTTCGAGATGCTCTTATCACTTTTGATACCTACCCAGAATTTTATGTAAAGGTATGGCTTGGTTGAGCAACCAATTTACTTTTTAGTTATACAATACGTGCTGTTACTTGTTTGGGGATATTTTCTATCTTGCAAGGTGATAGAAAAGTTGCACTTCGGCGTTTGCAAAATTTTCCAAATTTTGCTATTTTTGTGGTAGTGTAAGAGTTAGCTGGGACTACTGGGAATTGTTTCTTTCGAAACTAGGAAAAAAATTGATTGGCTCTCTTAATTTTTTTTCTGGATGCTTCATTCAAATCCTGTGCCCTGCTTGCTGTAGATTTCTCTGCTTACATCCTGGGAGGAACGTTTTCAGCTTTTTTTCAAATTCATCTGTCATTTACAAGATTCTAGTTTCCCTCCTCCGGTATGTATGGTTATTCCATGGACACCGAGAAACAGGGATGTGTATATCCCAATTTTAGTTGAAAGATTTTAAGTGTAAACACTTTTCGGCTCTCTCAAATATTTTTCTCAGCCATTCTTTTGCCATTCGTAGCCTAGTTCATTTTTCTTATCTCTATTGTGCTTCTAACATTTTCATTAGGTGTTACTGTCTCTGTGTCTACTCATAATAGTTTACCCTTGGTCACATGCGTTTTCATTCTCTCAATTTTCAAATTGTGTATCTACAGTTGATTGAAAAACCAATTATTGATTTAGTGAACTCAGTGAAAGCTACCGCTGCTAATTTTCTTGTTCGAACTCCCCCTGAATGTCTACCGGATGTTGCCTCTCTGCAACAATCCAATCGTTTGGCTATTTCTCATCATAGTCAAGAATGTGAACGTGATGTGCCAGACGGCGTTGTCTATGATCGTTCTAATACGGCATGGCGAGCGTTTTGGAGAGAGGGAATAATGAATCGTAGTAAAGGGTATAGCAGTCGCAAATATGGATATTTACAAGCGAAACTATTAGCCACTGAAGCTCGCATTTTTGCGGAAATTCGATGGCTTCAATCTCCGAGTAAACGACGTCGTTGCTCAGCACTGGAATATTTAGGTGCAGGTTTGCTTCAATCTCCCAAAACCTTAAAAGATAGCTGGGAGTATGTTGGCTGGAAGAAGTCAAGTAGATCGCTTGGTCCTACTGGAATGAAAAAAGGCAATAGCAGTAGTATTTCCGTTTTTGTTGGATCTGCACGTGATACATCTTGCGATGGAGTAGAAGGTGCGTTTAGAAAAGATGCAAGACAAGACTCGACTGCTTTTCATAGTCAAACAGGTACAGCCGTATCTCCGTCGTCGCAAATTATAGAAATGCCAACGTCAATGGAGAAGAATGGGGAGGGTGCCAGCCGTGAAGCATGCGTTCTTTCCAGTTCTATTCCTATCCCTTCTACTCATAAAAGCAGCCATAAGAAATCCTTGAAGCGAAAAAGACCTGCTTTTCCATCCCAAATGCATAAATTACGTAGATGTGACACTGATCATTTCGAAACAAAACCCATAGGGCAGAGTGTTTCCCTGCTGTTGAATTCCTCCATCCACCATGATTTTTCTTTAAAGGAAACGAGCGCCTTGGATGCGCAGGCTACGCGTCAAAATGGGGATGAATCTACATGTGCTTCAGCCGCAGAGGTCCTGCCGGTTCCTAGTAGTAAGGATGGCTCCCATGAGAATAGGGAGGTTGGGCTGTCCACCGATATGAAAATTGAGGTTAAACAATCGGAGGTATCAGGCGTTCAACAGACAGAGAATAGTGTACCCGTTCTTTGTTCTACTAGAATGGATTCACAGGTTAACCAAAATGCTGCAAGCGGTTTTTTGCCTGAACAAAAATCACAAGTAACTATAGCTTGCCGTGTCAAAGCGAGTGATGAATTTTCTCAGGTAGTAGGAGCGGAAGCAACCTCCCCTGTGCTTCCTACACTTCTATGTGGGACCTCCTCATTTATGGGGGCTGTTTCACGTGGGAAAGAACGCGAATGTATTTCCGTCCCCGTACATGCGCGAAGTAGTAAAGATATAGTGAAAACAAGAGAAGAAACTAGCAAATGCATGTTGGCCTCTGATGCACCTCTTGCGCATGTAGAAGTTTCCCCGCTTTGCTCAACAACCGACGTTGCATTGGAAACTCATTGGCAGTCACCACATGCCCCCAATATGAAATTACAGCCCGCATTTGAACCGATTTCTTGTGAAAAAGGAAAAGAAATTAAAGATTCTCTGTTAAGAAAATACAAAACTGAGAGAATTTCTACCCAAAAAATTCCGCAGCCAATTCGAGAGTATATCAACGTAGTTTTGCGGTTGTCTGCTTGGGATGAAGAAATAGAAAACTTTGGCAATACACTAGGAAAAGAACAATGCCACACACCGTTGGTTCATGCGGTGGAGCATTTACCTGCTTTACGCTGCTTGGAAAATTCAAGACTTCAAGAAAATAAATCTACGGCTGAACAAGCCTACGTTTCTACTGTAGGCGAATTATTGGATGTACACTTTAATCCTATAGATAGTGTGCATACTAGTGTGAAAATGTGTACGGAGATTTTTTCTGATTCAATCGGCTTGGAAAAGGAATCTTCTACAAATGGAATGTATGTGACCCTTGAGCACAAGAACCCACCTTGTCATTCAACTGCCCTCCGGAAAGATAAAAATAATTCTCATCTTTCTCCATCGCCTTTCGTTTTGAGAGGTAGGACTATCTTTCGTTATGTACCTAGTTGCGTAACGAAACGCAACACTCTCGCAGCCCAGATGCGTTTTTGTTCCGATAAAACTTCGACCACTTTTTCTTCCAAATTTTCTTCCTGTAGTACCGCAGAGGGAGAAACAGATTTGCCTGTAGTGGATGCTTCTTCTTCGAGGATAAATAATGTTCCGTTAATGAAAGAATTGAAAACTGAAAATATTTCTCTTAACGCATCATCCCTGCAATCCCCTCTTACAACCAGCAGAGTGCTGTTGAATTTGCCTGTTCAGGACCCAAATTATATACCTAACAGTATGGAACGTACTTCATCCCAACTCGGTAACTTGCGAGGTTATTCAAAGGGAAAAACAATATCCCGTAATACCAGAAAAAAAAAGCGGAAATCTTTATATTCTATACGCAATGGCTTATCTATTTTTGAGAAATCTTTAGTATGGGAAGACTCTGCTCATCGGTGGCGTATTCGAACTTGCGCAAATAAGCCTCTCTCGTGGCCTTTTACGCTCCTCGGCAGGAAACGTTTCTTTCTGGCGGATTCTTCGAGTACAGAAGACAAGATTTCAGCGTATAAGAACGCTTGCTGCCTCATGAAAACATTAATAGCAAAGAAAAAGGATTTGCTGCCTGCTTTGTGTGAAAATGAAAATTGTACTGCCATGTCGAAACTCTCTTGTAAGCTGCACCCAGCTAGTCAAAAATTGAAAAAAGCACCGAAGCTTAAGGCGATAGAATCGCGTGCTGGTAACTCTGTGCTTTCAACTTCCTCTAACTTTGAGCTGCGGAGAAGCTCTCGCAGCAAAACTTCTGGCTACCCTGTCTCTGTACAGAATGACATGGATGATCAAGGTGCAGACATAAAGGATTATAGCTTTTTGAAGGAAGCTTCTACTTCAACTACTCCGAATACTATTTCTATTAGTTCAGTGGATACTCTTAAGGGGAATAAAGTGGGAGCCTTTGATAGTTCAGTTTCACATCTCCAATCGATTTCTACTTCAAGCATGTGCTCCACTACCATGATGGAAAAAATTTGTGTGCCAGAGCAAGACTATATTCACCGATTCACTCCGTCATCGCTGGAAAATTGTGTGTCCTCGTCTCTGTCTCTATCAATTTCCTCTTCATTAGAGAGCATTTCAATTGATTATCCGCGTAGTTTATCAAGTGAAACTTTTTGTTTTCCTCCTGCCATAAATTCATCAAATGCTACCACTCTGCAAGAAGCAGCTGTATCAATGGCCTACAATTTGCCCTCTACTTCGAAGTCGGTGTCTAACATCAATGAACCTATTGTCCTTTTAAAGAAATCTGCTCGTAAAAAAGCTCGATCTCAGGTATCTTTGGCAGCTGATGTGACCACTTTACAAGGCGCTCAGAAAAAGAAAATGATTGAAAGCACTACATCTTCTTCTTACCCGTTTGAGGATGCATCTCCAACGTTGAAAATTCCTTTCTCTTCCCTCAGTCGACCTTCTGGTAAGGCATCACGTCAATCAAAGTCACTTTCTCGATATGACTTATCTGTATCGTTTCAAAGTAGCTTGGGTCAATCACGGGTTCCTTCAAAAGAAATAAAATCGAAGTGCTTTTTAGTTGGGAAACGTTCTCAATTAAAGGCTCCACAGAATAGCCACGAAACGCTTATCCAACGGCAACCTGTGCATACAGCCTGTCCTCTGCGACAGACAGAAAAGGTCAATAGGATTGAGAGTAAACAAGATCATCCTTCAAAACGGAGGAAAACGGAAGGAACAAAGCGCAAGTTAGGGGATGTTGAGCAATTCTCTACTGAAGTAAAGATTGGTGAAACAAAGCAGGCACGGCGAAAAGCAAATAAAAGTTGTATGTCCATTCTCCCTATTTCAACAAGAAAACGAGATTTGCATAAGAAACAATCCTTTAAACGGCGTAATGTTCGTAAGATTCAAGGACTTACTCGTAAATCCATTGTGGCACCACCGAGGAAAGCACTAGCACATAAGCATGTTGACAGGAAAAAAAGAAAGGCTTCATAAAAAGATTGTCTACTTGCCTGCCATGTCAATCTAAAAGGCCAAAAGACCAAGGGGAGAATGTTTTTATGAAGGAAATTCCAACTTCATTTTGAATTCTTTTTTAAATATAGATTTTGGTAGCCCGTTTCGATTTTCTGTAGAATTTTGGTTTGCATTTACGTTAAACTTTTGAAGCTTCTGTATCAATTCAAAACACTGAAAGTCGCCGTGAAATTTGAAAGACTTTCCCATGTACTAGATATATGTGAATGAATTTATTGTTTATGACTCGTTTATGTGTTTCCTTTCTAATTCTCTCTTCAGCATTGATATTTACTGTTTTCTGTTCTCGATGCGGAATGCATTTCTCGTATGTTGGTTAGAATGATAGCGGTTGTATATAACATGAAACTTGATTCTTTGCAGGCAATGTTTGTTCGTTGCTTGAAATATTGCTCAACCTAAATATTTGTCATTGCAAACCTAAGTTAACCCAGCGACAGAGCGACCTATGAATTCTGATTTGTTTTATTAACCTCAAATCTTGAGTCTCAGCTATTCACTTCGCTTGTTAAGGCAAGCTAGTAAATTTCCGAAAAGGCCATTGCACAAAGGTCACAGATATTTCAGTCCTGTTCTTGTAAAATTAGATTTGATCTGCTTAAAGTTATGTAGTGATGACTACCAGAGGTGGTTTTACGTTCGTTATGAGAAGAGGACTACTCTAAGAGAAAAGTTTACTTTGAATCTGGTGATACAATTTGTTTTCCATGATTTTGTGAAACACTCTCTTCTATTTTTGTCGGCTCACACTGCCAGAAATTAAAATCAAATCAACATGCGCATTTTCTAAGCGATGGATGATTTTTTACTTCATGTTGCAATTACTGTTTTGTGAATGTAGTGAATTGAGAAGTTAGCATATCAATTCTACTCGCGGTGCATACCAAAAGTTTTCAGTGAATTCAACATGCTCAACCGAGGTATTCCTAACCAGCCAACCCTGGTACGTGCTATCACTTCGAAATGAGCATGTTATAAGATAATGAAGAAACTGAACAGGTCATTTGTTTATCGGAGTTTTTGCCAAAAAATGCAATTGTTTGAATATACATTCTTAGTATCTAACAGAAACGGCTACATAGAATGCGCATGAAGATTGACGCCAGTCCTTATTTTTCGATGAAAGACTATATCAAATTTTATTGTGTTGCTTTGTTTTTCATTACAAATCTAATCAAAAGATGATGTGATTTGAACGCATTTCCGGATTGGTAGACGAGATTGATTAGTCACATATTCGATTGAAATAACAGTACTTCGAACGCTAAGTTTATCTTGGTTAAAAGTTTGTGTACGTGGTATCGTGAATTCGGTGTAACGATCCATTGATGACGTATAGCGCTTTTTTGCAACCCAGTTGTACATTTAGTAATCTGCTATATCTAGCTATTCCTCCCATGACACAATGGAAACTTGTAAATGGAAAAAGTTATTTAGTTAAAGATTGGCTCATGCAGGATTCTAATTTCAATCAAATGACATGTAAAAATAAGCTAAGAAAATTTGACTACTGATTCACAAACGATTCATAAAAATTTTACTTCAAAAATTTCCCCAAATTTTCCAAATAAAGGTACGATACTTGTATCCTTAGTAACAACATGAATAACTTAAGAATTTATTTTTGTTTATACATGCTGATTGGAATTAGGAGTGATTTATTTGAAATCTTGGTTTGAAAAATACATTAAAAACATATGATTCTTTATGATCTTTTCTTACTGATTTTGAACCTGGCTGATGCAATTTACGCGCTTACATTTGTCCATGATCTTACAAATCACGTATCAAGATTCTAGAAACGAAATTCCCACAAACAAGTGAGAACTATTATTTCTGTTCTTACTCATTATTTTTTTACAAGGGAATAACAGAGGAAGCTCGCTATTTCTGGCAGTTAGAAACAGTTCGAGGAACTACCGTAAAATATTTTTTTAAGGTTGAAAACAATTAAAATATTTCGAAGTCATATTTTGAAAATGCCATTCTTTAATTAACCCTATAGCATTCCTGAGTTCTTCTATTTTATGATCATGGATGTGGAACTGTTGAAATATGGAAATTTGAGTACAATCCAGCTAAATCGCTACGAGCGTGTTTCCATATATGCCTCTCTTAAAAAACTTTCAAAAGAGATCTCTCAAGACGTATATTTTTTGGGGAAACTCTATGGAGTGGAGAGAGATTACTATCTTGCATTTACCAATGAAAACCAAAATGCCGGTGGCTTTCCTGCATTTCTTCAAAGGTGCTTCATGTACAGGTACATTGTTGGTATGATAGTATTTAACGATGAACTCGATTTTTTATTTGAACAACAAGCAAAGTTATACTCCCATTCTGGATTATCTTTACAAGAGTAATTACTAATAAATTATTTATAAGAATTTGTTGTTGCATTTGTTCTAATTGATTATGCATTCTATTCCACTTGATGTAAGAATGACATAAAACAGGAAACTATAATTATAATAGCAGCCTTTCTCGATTGGAAAGCGTTGCTACAAACCATTTTACATTTAGTGTATAAAGGGTAGCTCCTAGTGAAGGAATTATCTTTTTTTTACTTAATCGCTTGTTTCATTTTTGGCCTCTCCACCACAAAATTATGCTGGTAGATCACAGCCTTACTTGTTTTTTTAGCAAAACAGGAAAGCAGTGTCATTGCTTTCTTTCCATATTTTTTGAAATAGTAGTTATTCATCTTTCATTTTACAAGAAAAACTGTCTTCTAGGTGAACAAATTTGCCAACAGTGAAAAATATATGACCACTCCCCTTTATCATTACAGAAACAGTTGAAAAAATGACTTTTTTCTTTATGAGTACCATTCATTCCAGTAGTATTTTATTTACAACAAAAGTAGTTAGTTCCTTTGCCTACAGTGTAGATGGACTGACATTTGAAAAGTTACCTTTTGACTTGGATAAGCCGATGCAACAAGATGAATCCAATGAGGCGTCTAGAATTATACTCAAAGGAAATCCCCTTGAATTGATGCCCTCTTCAATAGGTACTCTTTTTAATCAAACCAGAAAAAGTAATGTTAAGTCTTGATGCAAAAAACAACTTAATTACATCACAAAATTTGAGATTATTATTTTTTCTATAAGTTTATCCTACCATTTGATGAAATTTACTCATCTGTAGCAATCGCTAAACTTCTCATCGCATAGCACTATAAAAGGGAACGATTTTAGGATATATATTTGCATTGTAGCATAAGCATTTGTATTCTTTGTAGCATCTTGTGTACAAGTACTATTTTTTAACAAGATTGCGCTGAATCGTTAAATATATGGTGGCTTGCTACAAATTAATCAAAACTGTTCAAATGCATTTCTATTTGGTAAGACTAGAACAACGATGATTTGCCATTCTTTTTATTTCTACATGTTCACGATTTGTCCCTCAGTTGGACACTCGTATACACTCTACAATTTAGCATGTTTGAGAAAAAATTGTATTGTTTCTTGCAATAAAATTTAGTTATTTCTTCGTTTCAACAATAACAAACTAGAAGCATGCTTTAGAAAAGTTTCATCAAAGGTAATTAGACAAAAAATCTATTTTTGCAATACATTTTGCAGGATCAATTGAAGAAGTTATATATTTGAGTCAAATTGTAAAAAAAATATGCAGTGATACGAGTGTTGTTCCTAAAGCGGTTGCTCAATGGCTGCTTAAACCAAATGGGAATGACTTCCCATACAAAGGTGAGCCTTTTAAGCAGGTTTCACAGACAACATATTTTTGCAATAAGTAGGCTCAATAATTTATGATTAGCTCGTATTTATTGCCACACTATGCAGTGGAGCTTTTGGGATTTGTTCTGGCTTATGGCTAATAACAATTGAAAAGTGATATAAATATTTCAAGCAGATGTAAACATTGTATGCTGTTTTAGGTTTGTCTTTTCATGATATCAACGATTTATCTTCTTGGGTACACCTCCGAAGTCCACAAAATCGTGAGTCCTTTCAATTTTTGTTTTAACCAAAATGCAAAACCGCTACTTGTAGCGCGGATTCAACTTATCCTACTGTTGTGTGCATCTTTAACTAACTGCATATAGAGTACTACTAAGTAAACTTTCCAATAGTAAAAATTGAAAGCAAACTATTTTACAAATGATAGATGAATTTCAATTACAAACAATCGAATCTGATTGATTTTGCAGTTACAAATATTTTGGTTTCTGGCAATCAGCAAGTAAGTTCTAAAAACAAAAAGTTCAATGATGGGTTGCTTTTTTTTGGTGGGCTCTCGCTTGTGTGAATTTACTACACTTTCCAACTTAAGTGATTCATTTTATTGTAGATTCAATTCGATGCGTTGGATCAAGACTTGCCCCGTGGTAATGCAGACAAACTTTATCTCGTATATCAAAGCTTATACATTCAATTCATTCACTCATTTTAAACGCGAAGTCAAAGCATTGATTGAATCAAATATTGTGCGAGCACCAGCTAATTTCCTATTATTTTATTTAAAAAAATAGTTGCGCACTTTTTATGAGCAGGCTCTTGGCTCTTGCGATGCGATGCAACTGGCAGTTGCGTGACCATACATTCCTTGCTTTGGCCAGGTAGATTGACTATTCACTAAAGCAGACAAGTTGTATTATGTGCATTCAACATCGACAAAACTAAATTACGGCAAACAAAACTTAATTAAAAAGGAAAGCCAACTTTACCTCTAAAAATTGAATTGAATCTTTAGGGTATTCCGCCTTCTGTATTCCACGGTTGAAGATATACGGAGAAAGTTATTTTGGCTTTGGCAACTGTCGTAAAGATCTTGCATTTTTGCTGTGAAAACTAAACAATGCAGTCGCAGTAATGTATATGCGACAGCTTTCGTCGTGGTGGACAGCCACCGGTGAATTTTTAGGTGGTAGATTGTCACGTATTACGGAAGAATAGCACCGGCAAAGTGTTTCAGAGCAAACTCATTTATCTGTACAACAGCGAAATCGTGTCTACTTTGCATTATTTTAGAGGAAGGGACAACAAAAAAATGTTAAAAGAAGGCAGTTAGTTGCGTACATCTTATATTGGTTTCGTGCCTGTATCGTACATTTATACACTAACTTCACGGAAAGTGATCCTGAAAGAAGCTTTAAAATTTTCTCTTCTTTACGCATCTGTTTAAATCAGTTTTATAAAAACTTTATTGATACGAAAAGAAATTAAGAGAAACGGATACACTTGCCAACTACTGTTTTCAGTAAATTGCCGTCCTAAAACCCTATAGCTGAGCGAAAGCGGCCGTAGATTCGTACGAAAAAGAAAGATTGGCAATAAAAACTGGAGAGTAAAGGATAGAATTGCGTAGGGCTTTGACGACTATATCTTTACATAGTAGATTCAAGCTTCCATATCACACTGGTATAGAGCTTGCTATATACAAGGGGTAGAGGTAAAACTTATTGGCAGAAGAATAGAGCTTTAGTGCACTCTAGCAAAAACAGTGTAGACTGTACAAAAAGTATTACCTTTGCTATGTTCATGCATTGTTTTTTATTAAGTTCGCCAGTGAATAGTTCTTTCAAATAGTTAGCGTTCTTCTCAATGGCTACTTCATGAAAAACTCAAAAACTTTCGAAGTAGGAAAGTAAGGCATGGTAATTTATCTTTATAACAACTTCACATGAAACTCATAAACAGGATTACTCTGTCTAGAAATAAATGCAAAATATTAAACAGTGCCAAATCCTATTGCACATAAACTCGATGGAATATACTGGGAGAAAGAATGCAATACACAACGAAAAAATCATGAGCAACAGACTACCAATTTAAAATAGTTTTTCGTGCGCAATGGCACAGAAAAATTGCGCAGAAAATTGATCCATACTGAGAGTAATACACACTGCTGCGGCTCATATATCGCTTCAAATCATTTCAATTGAGCATTCAGATGATTTAGTGTCTCTTGCTTAATCCAATCTTTTTCATCGTGGATTTCATAAGCTCCATGCGGAGTTCTCCTGCAAAAAATTATCACAACAAATACTTAGAACATACCTATTGAATCAGCAACACGACTACATTAGGAAAGGAAATGCATGAGAACTGAAAAAAAAGAAGTTTAGTCGTTTCGTTAAATAAATTTTTACAAATTGGGGGATAAATTGCTACATCAGGGGAATTCTGGGCCTTTATTACTTACACAAGAATGCATATGCTGGTTAATTCATCAATATATTTAAATAGATCTGACAAATCATATGTGATGTTCTTCCGCGATGGGTAAATTCCCTTTAGGCACCGTTCGTATAGCTGACAAATTCCTAGTACATTCAAGTTATACTATGAAAGTATTAAACAAATTTAGGATGAGCAAAGTGGTAAGAATTTTCCCTCCTGAAATGAAGTGAGAATGCTCCACTAGTGCCCTACAATACAGAACAAAGAAAAAAACCAATCTTCGATACGTCAATCTTACCGTCCACTGCCGAGGGAATTGAATCATAGTCAGCATATGTCTTCGCATCGACGCTTTCTGTAAATTGAACCATTAGTATGACACGCTTCATTGTTCTCTGGCTTTCTTAATCAATGCAATCGTTTCGTTGAAGTGTTCTCCTTCAGGAAAATCTTATATACGCTACGGAATATTAGAACACAATGCTTACATTTCCTGATACTAGAAATATGTGAACCGCCACAAACAACTCGGAACACAATAACCTTTGTATCGGTGACGTAAGGAATTAGAAGAAATGCGTTGCGTCGCAAAAATAGAATAAATCTTATGATACACTCTTGCTTAGTTTAGTAGCGTGACCTCCCGATAGATGTACTGAACCGACACGGACGAAAGGTAAGGCAAACATATACGAAGAGATTATAAGCTGGCAGATTCATTCATTGTACTTCGTAATGACACATCGACGCCTTCTTTTTACCCTTTCAGGGTAAATCAGCACTTGCTTAATGCTAAAGTTATCTTTTTATCAACACTTTTGTGCAGAAGCTATGCGTATATGCTTGCAACTACCCAAAAGATTCAATCAATAATGCTTCAAGTGAAATTGTCAATCTCCAGGAAGTGTCTTTCCCCTCATTGAGGATGATGCCTTTACTTAATTTTTTGCCCAACTTCCTACTCGATAGCTTTTTTATCTGTAAGCCAAAATAACTACACTAGACATGGAATTATCCAACAGCTAAATAGCTTTTTTCCATAAAATGCGCTTCAGTTTTAACTTGCAAATTTCCACACTGAAGTTACCACTAGAATAAACTACTGGTTTTCCTACAACCGATTAGAGTGATACCAAGCTACACAACACATGCATTCTTCTTCGGCAATGCAGAACAGTCCAAGCCATTTTAGTACTATTAATGCAGGAATTCTAACGATGATGAAATCGCAAAACGTCTACCTCCATTGCTCGGATTATACGTCTTTCAATGTATAAGTAAATAGAATGCCCAATTTTAAAAATTAGATAAAACATTTCTCAAACTGCATATTCTAAGAAAAACAAAATGACTACTATTCTTGAATTATTAAAAGATTGTATAACCTTACTGAACGAATGCTCCCATGCGAAACACCTACTTCAAACGTAGTTGTGTAACGTACGACAAAGAAAAATCAATCTAATCTTCAAAACATGATGCTGCTCGTCAGTTCATACAAAATAAGGAAATGTCATCTCTAGCATGACTTGAACTTACGCTGCTATGACAAAACCTGCACCTTACTTAAAAACAACTTTTCATGAACGCTTTCAAAAAAAATCGCAAGGTATCAATAAAACTTACAGAAAACACATGCGAGCGCCCTAATTTTTGCAGCGAAGCCATTACTATTGTACAACGAATTATACGCTTTAAGTATATGTGTCCCAAGAAAAAATCAATTTATGATTATCCACTGCCCTTTGATTCCTCTACAAAAAAAACAATGACATGACCTGCGTTAGCATTTTAAATCTATATTTATGAGTCCATAAAAAAAGGGTAGGGTAACGGAGAGACGAAATATGGATACTCAAGTGGATCTTTGGCATAGGATACCTCACTAACAGAACAAATCATCAAAGCATTCCAAGCTTGTACAGTAAGTAGAGAGATCATCTTCCGCTTCTAACCATTTACATGCCCAGCAGTTTCGACTCCTTTTTTCATCAATCATAAAATCCTTGAGCTTATGACAAAAAAGCCAATATTGCATCAACCCAAAAGATGTGCTTTCGCTGTCCGTGACGATATGATCTAATTGAAATGGATTATGATAATCACGTTTCTTAGATACATTCTCTTGTGATTGTACCACCGCATAAACAGGATTGGTCACTGTATTCGCATCGAGTTGAATGTTATCTTGCTCAGGTAAAAAATATTTGAGTCGCCACATCGAATTTGTATTACAGAGTGCAAACAGATAACGCTGCATGTGCGAAGCACAAAACAAAGAATTGCTGTCGTAAGAGAAATGGTTTTCTGCTGCATCTAACTGTTGATTTTCAATAGTTTCGTCAGCAATTTCTGTTTTACTAACAGAGATTGAAGAGGAAACGGGAATCCCGTCTGTTGACGGGATAGTAGACGCCTCACAACATATTACCTTTGGCACACCTGTGACCGAACAATTCTGCTCTGTGCATGCTGTTAGGTAATTTGTTTCGCGGGTAGAATGAGTATCAGCAGCGAAGTCATCATTCTCTAACTTTGAGGATTGCGCTTCATTCGAATTAACGTACTTACATAGGCTTTGAGAAGAAAAAGAACCAAATAGTTCAGGAAGGTACAAGCTCAAGGTCCCTACACGTGAAGCCAGTCGGCACAAATCATAGCATGCCTGCACGGGTACAATTGAATCCTGTTTATACTCCGGATGCGCTTTGACAAAATTTCGCAGGAATGTTGCATTAGTCTCTATTTTCCCACAAATACGCATACAAACAAAATCGAAATATTTGTACAGTAAATCACGTGCACTTTGAGTGCATTTGCCTGATTCAAATTCTTCCTCAACAAACTGGATGCAACGATGAAGTAAAGCAGGTGATCCTGTTTTGATTGGTACATATTCTGAATTCGAATAGTCAATGTCGGATCCCAGAAAAATTTCTCGCAACGACAGCAGCTCGTAAGAGCGATCTTGCGCACCATAAGAAATATCTTTACGAAACCAGAATTTCTCCTTCACTATTGCATTTTCTTTAGCACTCCGACGGAAATTGTCATCATTTAACGACATGGGAACGTAGAGATCCAATCGCTCTTTCAGTAGAACCTATCACAATAGAGAAAGAACTACATCTAAAAAAAATAACACGAAATTTCTGATACGAGAATAAAACACCAATAAACTTCGCAATAAAACAGTAAAACGTATAGAAAATAGCAAGAAAGTTGTAAAAAAAATGAGAAGAGATAAACGTAAATCATGAGATACGAATATTTCACATGTTCTTTATAAACCAAAACCTAGAATGCATATGAACTGAAAATGCTGCTTCCTAGAATATTATGGAACTAATCATAAACAACTACAAACAAGTGTATTCAAAATGAAATTCACTCACCTGCGTAAGAACTGTTAGCAAAGCAACAAATGCTGCATTTTCAAAATCAGTTAACTGCAAATCTGGTGTACGAAATTCGACTCGCCAGCCTATCTCTTGGTGGGGAGAGGTGGCAGTAAAGGATGGAGGAGGCTTGAAACGAACAGAATTCCAATTAGAACTCTACAAGCGTAAAGTATATTCAAACTCATAATACATTGCATAAAATCAGAAAGAAGAGTCATACAGTTTCCGCTCCTCATAAAGATATACTTCTTAACCAGAGCGCTCAAGAATGATTAGGACACTCAATCCAACATAACTTTCAGCATTGCAATACAATTCAGTGACATCCAGCGCAAATTTATCTATATCTTTCTTATTCATACGTTTTTCAAACACTTCTTTTCCAAAGGAGAAATCTGGTTATCATTTCTGAAAAAAATTTACAACCCCCTATTCCTTACATACTGACTTGAATATTATCGAAGTGCGTCCAATACAAAGAATTCGATTCATCTAATGAGTCTTCCAATAATATTACTGGATCACGAATGAATAGATAGGCAACATGCTTAGCTAAAACAGGATCGACCCCTGCTGAAAGAAGGCGAGCATACGCGTTTCGATTGACAAAAGGATCAAGATCATTATACTCGTCTAGGTGCTGCGCACACGAAAAAAATGAAACAAATTTGATCATTTCTACCACTTACATTAGAACAATGTTCCGATATGCATGAGCGCATAATGCAATAGATTCTTCAATTGAAGCCGGACAGGCTAAATCTGAAATATAGCACCTGTACGGAACAATCATATATAATCTAAGACTTACGTCAACTAAAGCAGGAGCATCCGAAATATAAAGAGAAGAAGATGAATAGCGAGATTTCTTTATAAGATCCATTTCCTCGTCGCGCCGGCAATCCACAGAGGCCGCAATTGCATCCCAGCGGGTATCTGTGGCTGCTATCATTCCACGAAAGAATGGAGTACAAGCAGTCATCTGCATATAAAAATGAATGCACCCAATAGATACTAATCGCATGCAAAAATCCTCAAAATGTTTCAGCACAAGTTTTCTCCCTATAGCACATGTGACCTCGCATTGAACAATTAGGAGTAATACAAGCAATTTAACTACCTATCAACGATATGCCTCGCCTCATATCGCACTCCAAACAGTGTAAAATTAATGAAGACATTAAATTATTTCCTTTTTCATACAATGTTCAATAAATAATACTTAAATCATAACAACAAAATACTTACCGCCAACCATAAGGGAGATAAAACACAAAATTGGTCATAAAGGTACCGTGCACTGCTTATACCATTGCACATGTATGTCGCTTGACAACACCCCATACCCATGCCAAATCCCATCGCATCCATATATATTGAATTTTGCACTGGATTGGATTGGGTGATGTCAGTATCATTTTCTGGAGAGATTGCACATTTACTTTTCTGTTGATTGAAAGAATCCGCACTATCCCATTCAATCAAATGAGTATTTTCATCGATATACAGAGGAACAAAAATTTGGACTTTTTTACCACGTCTCCTACAAAGTTTACAAACACAATGCAAAACATTATATCAAAAGAATTGTATTTAAAACACTTTTTTGGACTGAACACCTTTTGAATTAACTTCTCAAGCAGAACACTTGGCGCACATGCTATAGCGTAAACACGAAATGAAGGAAACTGAGAGATGGCCACATTACAGATATTTCATGTAGCAGACATGTGAAATTTTAGAGGAAAAACATCCTACACAAAAAATAAGGTCCATAAGTCACAAAAACTATTAATGCAGCAACATTTAAAGAGCATAGAGTTAAGAGGAAAGCTTACAAGTAAATATTCCTTGTCAATGAACTAAATCGAGGATGCGAAGATATAATTTCATCTGGTAGAAAAAGGCTATTAGCTACTCGATGCTTTTGTTTTTCTTTCGTATCTTTCAGAAACACAGATGATCCAAGCAAGGGAAAGGAAGACAAGGATGACACATCAACATCGACAGGAACTACAGTCTGTGCACAAAATGAAGCAACATTTCAGTATACTCGTCAAGCTGGATAAATAAAACACTATTTAGTAGAAATGCAGTACGTATGAGAAAATATCAGAAATGTATTGTTTTGTCAAGGCAAAGAAATTTATGAATACATACTCAACAAAACTCATTAGCACAAGCAAATTTCGTCAAAAAACAATAATTGCGCACTGATATTTACAAGCATCTTTGCTGTACAATCAAATACATCTATGCTCAGACATTACATATTCTCATCCAGAAAAACTTTTCCAGTAAAACATACCTTTAATTTCCATCTCCTGTAACACATGGATTTCTGAAGGAGGAGAACAGAATTGAGGTCCAAAGGATAAGGATTGCGCGGGACCGCCTCTACAGCAAAAGAACTATACTCATCATGCCAGGATGTGCCATGAGCAGTGGTTGTTTCTGGCATGCACCGCTCCATTTGCTCCAAACGATTGATGATAGCTGCAGCAAGGACAACATTTTGCCCGATAATAGCGCCCTTCTTGGTTTCATATTTTTTCCTTATTTTAAATCATCTCATTCTCAGAAAGCAAGCTGGTAAGCTAACAATTCATAAAAAAGAGCATCATGTATACCAGGGGCTTGAGGATAGACATAGGCTTCTCTGCGATCGTCATCAAATTGAACCAAAAGGAATTCTAGAAAAGAAAAACAAGGTGCTTTATCAAATAAGCCAATGAATCACGATTGTTTTCAAATGTTTCCCTGAATTACGAAAAATTAAAAAATATTCGCAGTAGCAATAATAATCAGTGAGTAAAATGGGAGATTACATTGTCAATACTCATCCATTTTATACCTACAGATTTTCTCCAAAAAATCGAAGAAATTTTTCTTTCAAATCGCGAAAACACCAGGAAAAATACATGCAGAGCCAAATTACAGAGATATAATAAGCTACGAGAATAGAACTGAACATGAACCTCTCGTGTGTTTATAGGTCCTTAAATATTCATAGATCATCCCATGAAGTGTTAATTTCAATAATCGGCCTTTCAAAAACTTACCAATTTCCTCTCCCCATTTGATAGATTCGGGGGGATCGCTTCGTCCCGCATGTCGCTGGAACAATGCAATGAATTGTTCCACACCTGCTTCCTTGATAAAATCCAGGATTTCCAAATCTTTTTTCCAATCAAGAGATTTTCCTCTTTTCAATAATCCCATTGTGAAGGAACGCAAATTTCACGACAACTAAAAAAATTAACTAGAACACACATTGATTCTGCTATAGGTCTCCAAGTCAACAGCAGCAAAAATCTGATATTCAATAAGCAAAATGAAAGCTTCACGCTCTTGAATGAAAAAAACAAATACAAATTCTACGAAATAACGACACACAGAGAACACAATTCTTGTGGCATCAGTTTATTTTTCTTAACCAGCAAAACCGCCAAAAAATGATTACCTTGCCACAAGCTTAACTACTTTGAAAAAAAATAGTTGCAGCCCGTACAATATAACCAAAAAAACAAATAACTTCATTTGGTAACAGTGGTCTCTAAAAAATTCTATGATCATTGCCATATTTTTGTCTTAAGCATTTTGACAGGAAGAGTACTAAAGATAAAGGCTTAGAAAAGACAAACCTTTCGAAAAAATATATCTTGATCAAACGATACTAGCAAATCGCAGCCGTAAGGGACACTCTAAAAGGACATCTACAAGAAATGAACTGTGTAGGTAAATAGATCGTAGAAACGCTTTACGTCAATACAAGAAAATTCAGCATAGCATACGACAAGGAAATAGGTGGTGGTAAAGAATTCCTTATCACGTTGCTGCAGAGTCAATCAAATTCAACATACCTTTTCAGCTGCATGCAATTACAATAAAAGTGAAGGGAAAAAATGGCATGCATACTACAAAATCGAACCACTGAAGTAAAAGAAAAACCTGAAGATATAGCAAAGGCTCACTTTGATTGTATAGCACAGTTGAAACGAAGAAGATACCCCCACTTTAAAGCAGTAGTTTAATCTATGTAGCTGCTAAAAGTGGTCACTAGGCAAAATCACGTAAAAAAATACGCAGAAGAAAATATCGCAAAAGCGACAAACACGAAAAATGAAAAAACAAATACACTCTTTGCCAACGAAAATCCATGAAAGAAAAATAAAAAACAAAAATATGACGACGCCTCCTACTTTGCTCGAATTGAATCGTTGTGAGTCGCAGGCCATAGTGCAGCCTGTTTAATTTCTTTACCTCGTTAGCGCTTCGACACTCGCAATTCCAAAACAAGTGCTGCTCTACGAATTTGGAAGGATTCCCGACATTCCTTGGGTAATTTTTGCGTCACGGGGAAATAGTCCTTCCTCCCTTCAATGTATTTTTTCTATCGTACAATATTCAAGTTGCTGATACAATTGCAGACCGTAACCTTTGAATTTCATCTCGCGAGAGTTTGAAGAGGAGCATAATGTTCTGTGAAGAATTCATTCTAAATTTTTTACCAGGCCATATTTTGTTCTACATTAGAGACTTCTCAAGCAAAAATCAAATCATGAGAAGCTAATGTTTTGATCTCTTTCAATTTTTTCATTATCCTTCGTTATATATACATTATTGCTTGAATCTACTCATTCTGCGATAGTGTGATGCCTTGAGAATATAATTATGTACTTACAACTGGTGCTAAATAAAATTGTTTAATGATTTGTTACTGATATTTAGATCGTTTTTTCTCATTGATATGAAAACTGCTTTGTCTGCTGCAATGTAACAAGGTCTAAGACGAGGCGACCCGAGGCGATCGATTACCTAATCTCAGATTTCATGGCACGATGAAGATTTTAAGTAGCAGTAGTTGTATGTTTTATTATTAACATGTAGTAGTTGAATAGGGAGATTGAACCATCACAATAAAATGAGCGATGCTGTTAAGACTGAACTTAAATCCATGCGATACTGCCTGCGCGGTAGGAAGTTATGAGACTTTTCTTAGGGCGTTCAATTTTAGCATGATAAAAGTTGTTTTAATTCTTGCGTTATTTCTTTTTGGTGATATGTTTTTCTTTTTAATATAATGTGTGAAATCATGAAGTTTACGTAAGTTAAGATTCTAACCTTCGCCGCTGTAGAAAATGTAGAGAGAATGCTAAGTAGTTAGTTACTGATGTGCCTAAATTGTCCGGGCATAGCAGTTACGACACGCGTGAACGAATGCGAGTGGTTTGTAAAAAGCAGTGGAGGTGCAAGCCCTCATTTGTATGTACATGTCTCGTAAAATATGAATAATGCATGCAGTAGTGACAGACTAGTTCGGGAGTTGGCCAAGTCTCTGCGTCACGAGTTATACTGATCAAATTAAGTTAGAACACTCGAGAGGTTAAATTCATTGTGTTAGATGAAGTTCTTCCTCTCTCTGCTTCAAGAGAGTGTTTAAAAAGTCGGATTAGTGTTGACCTAAACGGGCTTAGAACAGATTCGTATAATTTATATATCCTCCAAACGAAGTAACTCAAAAACTCACGAAAAACATTTAAGCAGTAGTGTGTAGTCGGAATCGAAGTTAAACACGGCTGGAAAATTCTTACGAAAAGATTGTAAGAAATGCATGTAATCGTTCTATTTAATAGGTATTTCTGTAAACTGGTATCGCCGTTTATATATTCCTCATTCTTACGTTTTTCAATTTTATATAGAGGTAGAGCAATGTATATATATTCTCTAGTTATCATTTTCTTCATATGTCTGTAAAACCTCAACATTTCATCTCACAATATGTACTTTATGATTACAAAGTAAGTAAACAAGAGAACATATGGTAATATAGAGGCTAAATCAAAATTTCAGTTGTATATAGTTTTGATTTTACAGTTTATTGTTATCTACTTTGATGTTAATATAACATATTATTTCCAGTTCAGATTCATACCACTTTCTTGCTAGATTTTCAAGTTTTTACACCTAAGCTACGTTCGTTAAGAATAAAAATCATTCTAAAGCTTTCAAAAACTTAAACGGTGATTTCCTATCTGATTGCCAACAGCGAAGAACATTTTGAGGTGATAAAGGGATGCCACCCCCTGGAAGCGCGCTTACTTTCGCGAATAGATGAACCACGTTTGGCCAATCATGTAACAAGTGATTACGTCGGCTGGTTTTACGTCTACGCGAGTGACATCTTTTCTTTGTTGCAACCTCTGCCCAATCTATGGGAGAAACTGTCGCAGTTTGTAATCGCTTTTTGTCCACGTTCAATCTGTAGAAGATACTATTATTGTTCTTTCGCACTTGAAGAATCAACTCGAACCAGAACAAACAGAGTTCCTCAGTATTTCCTGCTGAAACACTACAGGAAAAGAATACAATGAAATTAAAAAATAAAAACACATACTCGTTAACTTTGTTGTGTGTGTGCACTTAGGAAAAAGCTCATGCTCCCCAGTGTCAGCTTACGTGGTTTCATCTCTTAACTGTTTAAAATCTAATTTGTAACGAGGCCACTTCTACTGTATCGGTCTTTTGAGTACTGCTTTGCTTACTAAAAAGAGAAAAGTTTCTATGAACATGTATAAAGGCAGCCACGTAACGATTTGTTTCACCCTCTGCTATGTGAGATAGGAGTGTCAATTCACTTGTGTAGCTATTTCTCATAGGCCGATGATGCTTTACAAGGTCATTTTGCTCATTACATAATAGTACTTGTGAGTATTCAGTAAAGAGAAAGCTGAAATGGAATTTCCATACAAATGGAAGGTAAGAAGTTATTCCTAAGCTAAGCTCAAGTAAATAACATGTTATCTGAGGTAAGTTACATGAATGACCATGAGAAACGATAACAAAACGGACAAGTTAGAATATGCTGTTGCGTACTTACTTTAGCTTGAGTACAAAATGGTTATCTCAAGATTTATTGTAGCCGATTCATTGTGAGTTTACGTCGCTGTTGTGCTATACGTCCTATGTTCTCCATTAATAGAAGAATGAGAGTTTTACAAACATGTTTCAATCAGCGTGTGCACTAAATGGGATAGATAGTTCAGCTTCCAAATTTGCACGGTTACAACTTGACTAGACCAACCCTAAAATTGAATACATTCTGCGTGAGCTAATCCGTAAAGAGAGTAGAATAGATAGTTTTCTTGCTTAAGTGAAGATTATGGGCTATATTGTAGATGAACAAAAAAGTAATTATTCTCATTCAACAAACTTTTCATAAAAATAAAACGAATTTTAAGTCGTAATAGCATGAATTTAGGTTGCACTGGAATACTAAGGCAGGGCAGCAAGGTCGACTTTTCATGGAAAAATTTGGGCACTCCCTGGTTCGCTATTTGACTTCAGCTTACCCACAAGCTTCTGTATAGAAACGAGGATAAAAAAATAGAAACAACTCCGCTTTACTCTTCTTTAAAATTAGGGAGTTTATTGCTGGTCTCTTGTGTTTTGCCTGTTACTTGGTTGAAAGAGTGGAACACATCTTTCTTCCTAGTTAAGGTACATCCCAGAAACTATCTTAGATTCGTGCGAGTCATTTCTTATGTGCAGTCTTATATTGACTATCCTGCTCGCAAGAAATGCGGGGAGCCACTTTTTTTCTTATGAACTGCACTAACCCTCTGCCACGCTCCTTTTGTATTATGTGATATTTAAGGATGCGGGGATGCGGTGTGGTGTGGGGTTGAATCATACATAGTCTAGTAGATGTAAATAAGATTTGATGCAATAGACATTGTGCTATAGCTGTCGTCTCCCTTTTTCGCACATGCCAACTTACTTTCTAACAACTGTACCTACTAGCAAAAAAAGATTATATATTTTGAAAGCAAAAAAACTAAGACCTAAAAATATAAAAAGGGAAATTATTCCGCCTTCGAGGAAGTAAATTTCTCTCGCTAATCGAGTTAACGGTTATATTGGTACGAATCCAAATACAAACTAAATCGATTTGAATTTTGTTTTATTACTTCTTAATGCAAAGTCACTTTTGAGTTAATAATTTATTTTATTCCTACACTATAAAAATAAATTTACTCTTGATATAAAATCAGAATGCAGAATTTAATGTTTTAAACCTAACTAACTAGTCATGTGGGATGGAGGGTGAGTTTATTGACAATGTGGCAGGACTGTTGTTAAGCTACTATGACTGCGAATTGAGAAGGAAAAGCTAGAGATTCTACGCACAGAAAGCATTAGCCATTAGCAAGAAGTAATTCTTTTCTTCGAATGGTTAAATCGAGCCAGTAAGGTTAAGATAGGGATGTATTGATAGAAGAGACAAATGCATTGAATAAATTATTTTTTTCTATTTTAAAAAAATTTCTTCAAATTGAAGTTCTAATAATCATAACTCACGCTTGAAATAGCAAGCTCTTTTTGTACTTTCTGATTTTCCCGGACAATTTTAGGCACCAATAGAGCACCAGGGAAAGCAAGGATTGGGATATCAATCACGATAGCAGCAGAAGTTAACAACAACGGAATTTTATGAGGATGCAATTATGTTTCTTGTCTGGACGATTATTATTCTTATTGTTTTTCTTCTTAGAAGTATTACTTTAACCGCAGCTATTTTTAAATTCTGATAATTTCTACTTTGATTTATTTGCTTTTACCTAAGATTAGATATTTTGAATACAAGTTTTCACTTTTGCCTTATTCTTTTCGGTGGTGTTGTGTGAAACGTTTAGTTTTCTACTGTTTAGTGATTTGCGGTTAGCATTCACGACTAAGGAGCATTGGTGCAGCTCATTACAGATTCTATAATTACATTTACCTCCTCATCAATTAATTTCAACTCTAAGTTTCTTTAATTTAATTTAAATTAGGCTTACTAGTTTTAAGTTTGCTTTCAAGCAATATGGTTTCTGGATCTGCGTGAACTTCCGGGTATAACTCTATCTTCTTGTCTCTATCGCAATGGAATGCCAGCCATGCTATATGGAAAACCACTTTTGTAAAAAAATGGCTTCCAGGGGGCTGAAATAATCAATCACTATACGTGCGGGATAGAAGCAGAATTAATAGATTCAGAACTAGCTTTGAGTAATCATTATTGAAATTTTCCGTACAAAGAAAATTTCAAATGGGTTGTATACGCGTATTTTAAATTCAACTGAAGTTGTCTATTAATGACTTGGTAAGAGTCAAAATATAGAATTAATTAAGTTAAGAAATTGAACGTTATAACGTTTTTTATTAGTTGGCGCTCAGATTGTTAGGTGCTGTTGAAGCTCAGTTACTCTCGCTCATCGGTACTTTTTTTTCATTGTACGTATGTAAAACGAACATGCTGCTTTTGATTGATTTTTTGTCTTGGCAACTGTTAAAATTAAGTATTTTTCTCTAATAGATCCATTTGGATTAAAAGTTGGTTTAGTATATCAAAATTCTATTATACGACAGCGGGCCGAAATGGACTTTAGAGTGGTAGCGCAATTGCAATTTTCGTACATTAGTGTTCAATGAACGTTTAATCTTACTGAATAATCAAATAGTTTCAACAAGCTGTTAAATTTAATTGAGATATGCGTAGATTTGACGTAAGGTTTATTTTAGTCTCTAAAAAAAAGAAATAAGATCTTACTTATATTGCATAACCTCAAGTTCTTTCGTCCTTACTTCATCAATTACACTTTTATATTATATTTTATTCTAAAATAAGACAAACAACTCGTCTATGGAAATACAGCCGTAGATTAAAAAAGTTTTTAATTGAATTAGCAGCGTCATCACAACCTCTTTGATTTTATTTCATTGTATGAATTAGATAATTTCGTGCACCATAATGGCAGCGTGGCAAAAAATCATGGATAGGAATTCAATTATCGTTTTGATATTAAACCTATGCTAGAAAAATGCATAGCCTAGCACAAATGAAATGCTATTGAAATATATCAGCAAACTAAATATGAATAATTGAATGCAATATCAATCATAACATAGAAATGGTTTGAACAAACTAAACGTAAATTTATATAGTGTCCTGCATTAAAAGTACGCATATAGATTGGCATAAAAATAAGGTAAAAACTTACTAAATTTTGTTGCTTGATCATTGCTTTTTGAGTATTTATAATAATCTTCGCAATTCTTATAAACAAATCATTCAATAAAAAGTTGGAATGTAAGCAGAAAGTGCTGAAATACTTTTAGGAAGACTTGCAGTAATAAATGAACTACCCAGAATGAAATTTCACTGCAGGTTTAAAGTTTAGTTGCATAGAATGTATAGATAAGCAAGAGTTAACAATCTAAATAAGTTGGCGTGTAATAATTGTATGTCGCTCGTATTTTCTTACAGGTAATTTATGGGAATAATTCATAGAAATCGGCAATACTCTTTTTTAAGTAAGACGCGTAGCGTTGAGTCTTAAACTTGATATGGGAGAAAGAGAGAAACAACCATAAAGTAGAAACTCACTTAATGTGAGCCTTAGGGTTATAAAGAACTTGAGATTAATTAAAATATTTTTAATGTAAAAGTAAATTCAGTACATATATGCAATGAGGGAAAGTAGACCAAAAATATAGAAATGATCCAAAAACAATTATTCTGACTGTATCACATCAGACGCAACCCAAAAAGTCGATTTAATTACCAAACTTAATTATTATTCTTAACCTAAGAATGTTAGTTGCAACCAACATATATTCTAAGTTAAATCAAATCTACCTAATACCCAAAATTAAACAAAAATATTTGTGAAATTGCTTCATATGGTGGCACTCCTTAAAGAATTAGGCTAAAGTTAACTTAGAAGTAGGTGAAGTTGTTTGTTGTGACGCGTAGCGTAGGATTTTATTTTGTTGATAAGAGAGAGAAAAGGGAAGTGTGGGTAATTAGATGAAGTCTTACTTAACGTGGTCTTGGATATTTTGCAAAACTACAACTTACAATGTACCTAATATAATAATGCAAACTATAAACTTAGAAACTATTAAAAAATAGGATGCTGACAACATTTTTTATACTTCTAGTTTCAAACGAAAGAATTTCGTTTTATAAAAACTTGAACAATGTCTGCTACCATAATTGTTACCAAAATCAACCCTACCTGATTGATCAAACTTAATTTAAGTGTTGTTCAGACCACAACAACTACTACTAAAATTAAAGATGAAAACTAACTAGTCAAACCTAATTGAATCTAAAACTAGACATATACATATTATTCTAGAAACATTTCTAATACTCTACCAAAAGAAGACTACCTAGTCTAAAAACTATTGTAAAAAGACTTACTTAAAAGATACGTTTCCCTTCTCAAACATACTAACTTCATCAATACTATTTGCAACGCTAGGGGACTCACATTCATTACTTTGGGGATAAGTGATTAGTACTTATTGACATCGTCCGTATTCGCGTGCATTCAAATACAGACTCTCTTCATTAAGTCTAACATGTCCAGTCCCATTGTTTTCAAATATCCATTCTCGCGCAAGACATCATTAAACACATTAACTTAGATTCGTATATAAGATACACTTTGTCACATTCCTACTACTATTAATAACTTAGTTATTGTTTCTAATCAGTACCGCTTTTCTTACTTGTAACGCTAGGGGGCTATCAACTACTACTTGGGGTGTGCGAGTGTACCAGCTGACTTCGTTCTTATTCGTGTGCACTCAAATACAAACGCTTTCAATAAGTTCTAACATCTCCCGTTATGAGTAGGAATAGAATCATCAACAATAAATTTGTTACAAAGCATTATCTAATAAATTTAATCAAAAAAATACTTAAAACAATACTTATACGCAATGTATACTTGCTACATGCGTGTGGTATTTTTTGAGCCGACTCTTGAAAAGTTAATCACGTTCTGGCACCGCATTTATCGTCTTTGGCTGTTCATAAGCCTTTTATTCACTAAGAAGTTGAAGAAATACATACTCATTAATAGTAAGAAAATAATTTTTTATGACTTTTAAAAAATAAAACATGCTCTACGCAAATAATAACTCGCAGCGAAGGTCAGAAAAGAAACAAACAATCACCCTTTAATTTGCCTGCGCTGCACAAAATGAGTGAGAAAATATGTTCTGATTTCTTTTTTCCCTAAGATTTGATTTATTATTCGTCTTTTCAAGAGAGGGATTAAGTGAATGCACATCAATCCCATTTCCGCTATTCATTCACTGCAGATCATGCACTTGTATGAAATCCCACGCTAGTAATGCCTTTTTAATATAACTTCATAAAACATAGGAAGCTACTGCATTAGAAAATTTAATTAGCTGTATAATGTTTCCATTAGTAAGTTTTCTTCTATTGTAAAACTTCTGTGCAATTATTGTTCGTTTCATGATTGGTTAGATACAGCAAGCATAGTGGTGTAGTGAATACTCTTAAGGCCGGATTAGCCTGTGAGATTCATGCAGTGCTGAAATAATGTGAACAACCTGTAAAGCTCTAATTATTTGAGGTATAAACTCACAAGCATAAATAAATACCAAATGCTTGCAAATGACATTTTGAAATTCTTGTTAATGGTATTTATTGTAATTCTCCCCCATAAATATTAGCATATACTTGGAAAAAAAAGAAGTAAGATGTATGCTATGCCAATGTCAACTTTTCTAAAAATAGTTGAAAAATTATAATCGCTATTCTTTTAAAAGTTTTTATAGCTGATCGGATGTAGCTGACAACTTTTATGTAATTGAGGTAGAAAATTAATAATTTCTTAGTGTTGATAAGCTGGATGATGAGTGTATGTATGCCTGATCTCATCTGCATTTGCAAATAAGAAGCCCACCGAATCTCTCCTCAAGCGTTTCAAAGCCTGACTTCCTTCGAGGGAAATGAACAGTTGCTCTTCCGCATCTCTTCTAACACCTCTGACTCAAATTGCACTTCAATGTGTAGATACAGAGTAATTCATGTAAAGTCGAGAGTATCCTGCCAGGCTCCATCGGGAATATTTGAAGCTTCTTCACCTTTTTTTCGACGTAGCTGGAAAATGATCTGCAGCTTATTAGAGACGAGATTATTTAATTTTTGTTGTTGTCTGTAGCTTGTCAATATTTTGATAGAAGAATTATCCGAGGAGGAAGTTCGCTCTGCTTCCCTATAGTCAGATTTGCAACGGAAATTATACCTGCAGTGATACGATAGTTGAACTGAATTGCAGCAGTGTAACTAAGTTTCTTTTTATCGCATGTTTTGCCCCGTATTTGTTGTTTAAGCTTCGAAACATTCGTTTCTTTATTGCGATACTCAATATTTTATTGTATTGCTAGTCGTTTGTCATGACTGAAACTATGTTTTGTATCTGAATTTTTTCTACATGAGCATATGCATAAACCTGCTCTGAGATAGTCGTAATTTTCTCGTTGACCAACGTTGAGTTTCGTTCTTAGAAGATATTTCGAGTGGCTTATTGCTCGTTTTTTTAACATTTAGTTATTTATTTACATTCTCTCTGGATGTTTTAGAGTACACCAAATTTATGTCTAGTTAATATTTATGGCGATTCTACGGCTTTAAATGACCTGTAGTATTTCTAGCAAAAACAGTTGGGGGGTGAAATTTTGGAGATTCACTTATTCTTGCAAAAATGGAGGAATTTTCTACAAAACCAATCGAAAATGGCATGGAGAGTTTAATTTCTAACTCTCTCAAATCTTCATCAATGGATCATGGCCTTCAATACAACGCAATATACTGGGAAACAGGCCATAGAACTTATCTTCCCTTTTGGTCTTCGATACGACAGAAATTTTCTTGGAAAATAATAGATGATCAGGTAAACGACATTATAGCTAGAAATAGGTAACCATTTCTACTGGAAGAGATTTGAAAAAGCTACTTTTTGATGCACTCTCTCTAACGAATTGTCATTTTTTATTCGTTTGTTCTCCGGTTGTGATCTTTTTAAGGATAATTTGGTTTGGTGACGATGCATGTGTTTTTGCATTCTTTTCAACATTTTGATCATGTTCCTTGACTTCTTACTGTGCTAATGAGTAGGTGCGAGATTTTCTAGGAATCCACCAACCCGTTTCTAAGCACCCTTTTGTTTTTTATGGCAATTCTTCTTGTATCCGGAGATACTATGGAGATTTCGACTTAAGTTTAATTGTCCCACTGAAACGATACTGTAACTTCTCCTTTTCTTCTTGTGGCGTTGAAAAGGTTCTAGAAAAAACGCGTGGAGAGAAGCAAATAACTAGAGCCGAAGTATTTTCAGCAATCCTTGATTCTGCTTTTAAGAATGACTGGGCTAAGTTTTTAACATCTAGAATTGATGCTTCTCTATGATGGTAGCGGTTAGTGCTGTTCTCATGGCTATGCACAGACGAGGTTGATTGTAATTTTTAAGAATATGGGGTTTGAACTTTAGATTGGAGCTAAGCATTTGAAGACGTTGTTAAAGTTTTTTTAAACCCTTATCTCCAACGGTATATATTTGATTGGTCAGTGCCAATATCCATCAATTCTACAATGTAGTTGGGCTCGGTTCTTTCGACGTGGAAATAAATTCTTTGCTGCTCCAAGAAAAAAACTTAACTCAAATACGTGACATGAATAGTTTCGTGACGTACTAAGCATTTAGGGGTTTTGTATTTTGTGACTTGAAACGTTGTGGAACCTTGGAAAGTGGTTGCAGCTTTACTGTAACCACTTTGGTTTATTTTGATGGTATTAGGAAAACTGTTACGAATATCATTCAAAAGCATTTTTTGTTCTGTGATTCCGCCTTAGAGTACTTTTATTGCATAATAATCTGTGATTTTCTGCAGACGTATATCTGGATAAGTCAAAAAGAAATTGAGGGTACAGTTTTTTGGATAAAAAGGCTTTATATGAGCTTTTATTAATTTCCAGTTCTTTAACGGAAATTTGAAGATGTAAGAATGTGACTCATCGCTCTTAAAGCAATTTGATTGGCCTGACTATTGTTATATGAACCTTAATCAAATCATTTTTATCTTGCCAATGCTTCAATTTAAAGTGAATATGCTTTGAATACTCTGCAATATAATAAATTCTTTAATTACAGGTCACAATATAAAAAGTAAGAAATTCATCCAAACAATTTGTAAAAGCGAAAAATATCATTGAATGATTACCGAGTAAGGAGGCTGCAGACAAGATTCATACATACAATGCAGGCAGGGTTTAATTGCAGTTGCAAAAAACAGCGGAAGTCTGATTTCACTTGCTTTTGCAGTACTTGAGTGATGGAAGAAAAGAGATTAAAATAGAGTTGTTAAAGATTTGAAACGATTCTGATGTATATATACGGTTCATACAAGTTTGGGTTTCTTTCATTCAGCAGCAGTAAAAGTAATTACTGGTTACGCGTCATGTTCAATGATTGACACGTTTATGTGGGTGTTTTAGTACATGGCTTTTTTACCTTATGCGACGTAGAGTAGTCTAACATAATGCGATAGGTATTCAGTGCATTTATCTATTGCACTTGAAACAGAGGTGCAGTAGCAACGTGTTAATTATAGCCAGGCCTTATTTAATTTGGTCTGAAGACAAGAGAACTGTTTAAAATACGGCAATTAAGTTAAACCAAACCCAGATAGTGAGAGATTAGAGTTTGTGGAAGAGGTTTCTTGACATTCTTAAATGACGATATTTAATTATCAAGGCAAGGGCACTTAAAATGTTGACAAACTTTGAACTGATGTGTTCTTCCTTATTCTGTCTGTTCTTTGATATAAGTTCAACATTTCAGCGGTCGAATGGACCAAGTAGGATATATTTACATAAACCATTACGTACTTTCTAACTCAAAATTTCGTTTATAAATTTTTTGTAAAAATATCAAATTAAACATATGAAATAGTCTAGCTTTAAGCGGGGCAAAAAAAGGTGATTCCATCCTTGAAATGTGGTCTGGAGAAAACTCTATTTTATAAGAGATCTGCTGGTGGTCGATTACTTCTCTGAGGAAAAAGACGCTCCCAACTTATTAAATCTGACTATAAAGTCTTTTGTGTTGCACTGCGAAACTTGACCTACTCAAGTAGTAACAAATTAAGTTTCAAGCAATAGTGCAAAGAATGCCTTGAAGAGTTAATTATCTCTAGGCTTATTCTCAAGATTGTGCGCTAACACACTTAAATCAATGTATCATTGAGGTGTTATATATCAGAGTCTGAGAAAACTTTACAAAGCCGTAATTGGACAAATAGGGTCAAGCACTTTAGTACCTTAGGGTTGAGTTTAGAAACAGACTTTTAAAGTTGCGTCAAAATTAAAATTGCAAGTTGAGGACACTACGACCATTGAATATGCATTGTCAACACACTTCTTTAGGAATGGCACCTAACTACTTTCCCTTAATGTAGAATCATGGCTTTGATGTCACAAGTAAATATCATAAAAGAACAAAAAACTGTAATGAGAGTAAAAATTCTTCTAATTGGTTCCAAACCTTCATCAAGCTTCGTTAGAGAAAGTTTATTTGTGTACAAGTTGGCTTAACCTTCAATGGGGTTGTTGTACCACTATAAATGGTATTTTAATCTGAATAATTGTTTTTGATGCCGACAAGAGCTTATCAACCAAAAAGAACGTTACTACAAAGATAAGAAGTATTTAGCGACGTCTACCATGTCAGGAAAAGATGAGTGGTCGGGGTCGGGGACTTCTTTAAAATAAAAAATTTTACCAATGCCTCTTTTAAAATAGCTATGTATTGTATATCTCTTTTTCAATTTTACCAAAAGAATAGAAAGAAGCTACATATCTATTCGTTCGAATTACAGAAGGAATATTAAATGAAAAAAAAATCATAGCCATGTATCCCCTATAATTTTCAGTTCAGTTGTTGCTTTTTAGAGTAATTAGTGCTGCTGGTCAAGTGTTAGTATATCTACGTTCCAACACGAAATTTGTCTTGCTCACCTGCACCTGCTATACATACGAATGATATATTACGCAAAAAATCTGGCTTTACTATTAAATTCAATTTTTTAGCTACGTAGTATTTTGTCGTTTGGTACGAAAGTCAATCCTATTTCAAATTATTTCTTGTTTTTTTTTGGAAGGAACAGTTTGCAAAAAGATTTTTTTTGATAAAGCTAGCAGCAATCAAATTTATGAATAAAAAACTAAAGCAAAGTTAATTATAAAGCCGTAGTTTGTCTAAATTAAACGTCAATGTATATTCTTTTTGTAGTAACGCTGCACATTTACATGTGGTGTAATTGATAGAAGAAAGTTGCCTACTGAAAAAAATCTTTTTCGTGAAATCTATTAAAAAACATTCTGGAGAAAAAAAAACTTGAGAAAAAAAGGTGTACAGCAGCAGAGTAGGGTTAGATTTGATTTGTGTATTGTTTCACAAAGCAGAAGAACTAAAATTATTTAAGAAATACAACACTTTTGTTAGTTTTTGAAGGCAATAGTTTGCATTGCCAAGTGTTTCTCCAAAATAAAATGTGTGACTTTGTTGCAATGTCAGATAGGGAAATGACTTGGTGTTCAGCTAAGTACATAAAGTAGTCGTGAGTTCCCTACGTTCTAGCAATGCTCGCCATAAAAGCTATTCGGCACGTTACAATGCTACCTGCCGCACCCTCGTACTTGCAATGAAAAAATATCCTCTCCACAATCAAATTGAATTCATGAAATCGTATTGTTCTAAATTTATCCAACACCTCGGAATATTTTGCTGGAACAAACATTTTAGCGACAGTATTGGGAGAAGTTACATTTTCATCATATAATTGACTTTTGAAAAATGAACGATTTTTCCGGCCAACAATTAACTTATGGAAATTACGGCTTTTCCCAAGCTTTCATCAAGCAGGCTCGAATAGTGCTCACTTTTTCTACGTTACAATTTGAATAATAGACGGAATAATTTGATTAGCTAAACTACAAAATTAAACCTTATGTTTCTCTTTTTCATTCACTGTCACGACTAAAAATATTTATGGACTATTCATGTTCGTACCAGATATAATTCCAATAAAACAAAGTGAGTACACTTAATTCGTTTAGCGTAACTGCAATTTTCACGTTTGTATGCAAGCTGTCAATGGAATGTTGCATGCTGAAAATTCAATGAAGGGTTAATAATGAAGTAATATTCTAGCTTCATTGGCATTCCAGTACCAAATGGTCTGGGCAAAATGATAATCGATGGAAGCTTCAATTTTGGCCCCCCCAAACTTCAAAAGATCATACTAATGACAGGCATTTTGCTGAGCATAGTAATGATCCGTGGGCACTGTGTAAATACTGAGAATGGAAAACACCACCAAGATTTCACGAAATCAGCCTTGCAAGCAAAGAAGAAAATTGGAGCTGCAAGGACTACAGAAACCACAGTATTTAAAAATAGAAGAGACTTGAATACAAACAACTTAAGGAAAACTCCTCGGCTATCAAATGATGAAAACATAAATACAGTTCGTGCAACCGATGAGGCTTATAGGCAGCAAGGGCAAGGACAGCTAGGAAAATTAGCTTTTTCACGACCTGTGAATGTTCAAAAATCAGGCAAACAGATCCACACTATTCCATTTCCAGGATTAAGCACTCACCATCGCTCCGCAAACTCACTGTTCGAAACACATTTTGAGAAGCTGAAGCGTATACCTGTACAAAAATCGGAGAGTTCCATCGTTGAATCTTTACTACTGCAGAACCAACCAGAAAATACACCGAAAACGGGCGATGGTACAAAAGCTAACGGGCAAACTTTGGAAGCTCACCTTTCTATGAAAGATCCTTTACCTGAGCACGTCATTACATTGGCTACTTCAGAAAATGTTAGCTCATATAATATGAAAGCTAAGCCCAAAAAAATTGATAATGATAATGAATATAGACAGGTATCATCACTTGATTCTCCTGAAAAGCAAGAATTTACCAATCCAATCACCCCGACAGAAGTCCCAACTACATTCACTAACACGACAAACACCCCACCACCAGAATCCATCCCAATGGCTCTTCCGTCAGGACCAGGGCCGACAAATTTGATGATCAATCCTTCAGGTTTACAAAACTCGTCGCTTATCCCTTCTAGTAATAACACCATCACCCCGCTTCCCCAAATAGCCGGTAATGTGCTGGTTCCTAGCGGGTTACTCTCCCAAATATTACCTCTTAAAACTGAAGTAAATAGTCAAGAACCCAATCCCGGGCACTTCGGTTTAAGTAGCGCCAAAGAACCTGACATGGATGAAAATTATAGCGATTTGCTTGCAGTACGTTGCTATTAAAAGCTAAATTTTGTAATTAAGAGTAGATATATTGTATAGCCTTAAACTTGCACGATAACATGTTTTTACAGGAGAGACGCAACGATTTTTGCGGCGATAAGGGTACCTGCTGGCCAATCTGGGTCTTAGCTATATGTGTATTCATCTTTTGTGTCTGCGCTGTTGCGTATAGCTTTGCTTTAAATGCACGTTTCTTTGCAAAGGTCCGTTTACAGGTTGTTCGTTCATTTGTAGAGGGAGGAGTTAAAGCATAAAATTTGAACTATCATGTCAATGTTCAGCAAGGATTCAACTGCAAAGTTTGTGTTTCTCAGGGTTTTAGCCGAACAGAGTTCTTAAACGCGGGTGGTACCTGGATGTTCCTCTCATCTGGGATAGGGTTATTGATCGGATCGATACTTGGGGGCTTAATAGGAAAAACGGCGGCTACCACCATCTGGATGGGCGGAAGTATGATGGCACTTTCCTTAAGCATTATTTTGCTCGGCCGCAGGTTATAATATATTACAACAAATGCACAGTTTTAAAAGTTGTTTTTTCGACGCAGAATTATCTCTAGAAAAAAGTTATAGGTTTAATTGCTTGCCATTTTAATCCTTTCTAAAAATTTACCTTACGCATACTATCAACAGTGGCGCAGTTTTAGGCGCAATCGGTGGCACAGGAGTGGGCACTGCCGCAGGTTTTATGATCGGAGCAGGACCATTGTACAATGCGCGTAAGCATAAAAAACTAGTTGTTTTAAATGTAAACACAGTCGTACAAATAGTTCTTACATTCTGATAGAGATACAAGCAATTGCTCTTTTATTTATTTCTAGAAGAAAGTAGTTTTTTTCTTTTTAAGGAATTGTTTCTACCCTTTCGCTAATCCATTTTTCTAATCATTCATATGCTCAGTAGGAGGAGTGGCTGGGTTCCTTATTGGAGTGATTGTTGGGTTTGCTCCATGGTTGCGAAATTTACGTATGAACGAAAAATATATTAAAAAGGGAATTCAAAGAAAACAGTAAGGGCAAAGTAAAAATTTTTGAATACAATAAAAGTTTTGTATACTTGTGACGCATAATGCATTTTCAACAAACAAGTCGAACTGCAAATGTTATTGTATGTCCGCAGCACAACCTTAAGTGATATACAGGAAGACTTAGCTGCCCGCAGATTCTCTGAATCACAGCGTTCATCTTCACCAGTTTCTTCTATTCAAGCATCAGAAAGTTCTCGAAATATTCCTACAGACCCAAAAACATTTCGTTCGATGGTGCTTCGTGGAAACGAAGCAATACGAGGTAGCAACTATAAAAGAAGCGTCTTTTATGTCTCTATAATATCTATTGTGAAAGCTTTCTTGCTATTTTTTTGCGAGTAAAATGACAGTACCATTACTCCGATTACTACCTGACAAAGATTTTACTGTCACTATGCGATGTAGCTACAAGGTTTTAGCGATTCAAAGCTGATAACTTGTGTATTTTAAATTTTTTAGATTCTTTTAAAACTCAACCTTCAAGTAAAAAAGTTGAGGCTCAAATCGGTGATTATCCTCATGAAAAATCATATAAATCTCCCCCTGGATTACAAGCGGCCTTTGCTGATTTGGAACCTCAGGATCGACCACACATGCCTACTGGAACACACCACAAAGGAACACGAAAAGGTATTGTGGATGAAACAGACATCTCTGGGTATGAAACAACATAGCATCTTTTTGGATAATTTTTCACCTAAGCCATACCAATACCACTTGCTAAGGGGCACTCTTCTGAAAGTTCTTATATATTGTTTGTTGAATGATTAAAGTGACCTTGTATGACAGATTTAAAAAGAATCAACAAAAGAACAATCAATTTAAAAAGTGCTCACTATGCAACTGTAATTTGAGACGTACTAAATTAAGCTTTTTTCTTGTAAGCAAAAATAGCTGCACTTCATAGTGTGTTGAGGTTTTTAGAAGTGATAACGATGTACATCAGTAAAATTTTACTTCACTTCACTAATGCAGCCTATTTTAAAATGCCGTTTATAAGGTTTTACTCTGCATGATAAAACAAAATCTCTAAATTTATACAACAAAATTTGGTAGCTGCGGAGATCATGTATATTTGAATTCTATAGTTTAACCAGAATCCTAGCTAAGAACTCTATAAGAATAATTCTTCGTTAAAAAGAATCTAAGTTACTTATAAACTTGAGCACTTGACAAATTTTTTGCTCGACTTAACGCCTTAAATCCTGACAAAAGACGTAAATAGTAATGCGAAATTACGAACGTTCACCAAAATCTTTGAAAGGGAAAACTATCCGCTCTCTAAGTCTTGATCGAATAAAATATTTCCAAGCTTTTGTATCTTCCCTATAAATAATCTGGTAATATTGTCGATGCTGCAATTTAGCACTAGAAATATGTATGCATTGATAAATGGGATTTATGGATATAAAGAATTCAAAATTTAGACTTTAGTAGTGGATGAGGGCTTTCATAAGGTAAGGATCTCAGTGTTTCAAATGTAAAAGAAAAGACTATTTTATTCATTTGTACAGAAGCAATTTTAGATAACATTTTACTGCACATGAGCTGATTTTATTAAACCTGAATTTGATTAAGTAAGCCCATAATAGAAAGCAGGATAATCAAGATCTTTTACTCATCTTAACCATCTTACTACAAATGAGAGATGAAAAAATAGACCAAGCCAAGCGTGGATCCGAAGCATCAATGCGCGAATTTGGATAGGAAAAATATTATTGAAAACATTATGAAAGATAAATTTTTAATCTTACTCTACATTTATTTTCGCACGCCATTGTACTAAAAGACATTCAAATGTTATTTCTCAATTGACCAACCACCTATTCTACACCTTAAAAAAATCATTGCCACATAAATAACTAGTTATACCAAACATATATCTAGTAAATGTATAACTAAGTCTACATTTACTACTGCACACAAACTAAGAATTCGAATGTTTTGCTCTCTTCTACGTAATCGACTATTTTCTGTACTTAAATTTGACACGGAAGATATATTACTTAGATTGCCATATATGCAAATTTGATGAGTATACTCCATAAAATTTCGTTAATTCTGTTTTAAAGTCAAAAAGTTCATTCAAAGAAAGAATAATTTTGTTGTTAACAATCCCTAGCTTTGAGGAGAAAATTGGTATAATCTTTTAAAATGGTCAACCCATACTTAAAAAGAGATGCAATAGAGGCCATTCTGTAGCTAGAGGCAGATTGGTTTAAAACGTTTCGGTGGACGTAAAAACATTACACGCATTTCCTGTAATTAAACCAAAAAGAATCACTATATTATTTACACGTAACTTGAAAGCATGTCCTATAATTTTTTCTGCCATACTAGTCACTGAGGCTACATCATGTGTTTGATATAAATATTGTAAAATGACTCGCTGTGTGCTTAAAAGCAATTTAGGAATAGTTTGGAATCATTCATCTGACTATTATCCATTGTTCTAATGAATTATACCACGCCTTTCGTTGAATAGTTACTTGATGGAACTTAGAAAAGGCAGCAATACTTATACTAAATTTATAAATCAAACAAAACATTCAATCTATAATATAGAAAATTCCAAAAATTGCCCATATTCTTGCGTAACTACAATACTGTCACTCTGGAAACTGCTGAAGTTTGCATCAACAATGATGTTAAACACAAGAACTTAAATATATTTGAATATAAGTAAATATTATTATAGGTTAACCAGGAAGAGCTAGTTAAAAAAATTCTTTTCCAAACATACATAACGTCGCTATTTTTATACTGCTTCTTCAAAACTTTAGGAAAATATTACTCTTTATCAAAGGTTGAAATATCTTTACGATTTTTTCAAAAAGCCAAAGCGTTTCGTGCAAACAATCATCGCCTACTGTTGTATGGTGTGCGCCAATAAAAAACCGCGTATCCTTAAGGTTCTTCTAGCAATTCTTTAATACACGCAAGTAAAAGTTCCTCCCGAACTTTTTTTTCGTCTCCGCTAAGATCAGGGGAGTTGTCATAAGCATGGAAAATAATAGCCACACCACTGTCCATTTTGCAAATCCTTCTTCGTAAAGCACGTCCGTCCACTAATATAATCATTTTTCATGCACATTTACAATCATGTTTCATATATACACAAACATGAGGTAGGAAAAAAGTCGAGAAGTTCCACGGGTTCAAAAGTTTTTACATTAAAAAATTGAATGTACGTGTAATTTTCGGCCTCTTCAACAATGCATTAAAAAAAGGAGAATTAAAAAGAAGAAAAGTACTCGGATGATTGTATTTGAAAAAAACGATAGCTCTTTTTAAAACAATTTTTACTAATGTAAAATGAAAGCCCGCATTTACGCATGGGGCTTCTTCAATCAAAGAGAAAATATTGTTTATTATGTAAATCTAAAAGAACTATAAAGAAATTTATAACCTGGAGACAATTTATTTTGATCAACAAGACTCTGAACCCTTAAAAGTAGGTCGGACCAATGAAATAAAGAATCTGAAGTATTATTCATAAAATTCTCTGTTTTGACAAAAAAAAGTGGAAATAAATATAGGAAGCACCAGCATGCAATAATTTCTTCTGCAAAACAAAAGCTAGTGATTATCATAGAATTGATTTCGATGTCTATTTACACATTTTTTTCTAGAAAACTATCTCACAAAGAACCTTTTTCGCGAATTTTTAAATCATCAGCACCCGAGCAAGGCAAAATATCCTTCCTACCAAAATAATGTACATAAAGTTGAAATTGGAATAGCATTAGTCTTCTTCAAAAACGATAGGAAGAAGCAACAGTACCGAACTGTGTTTCCGTTGAGAACTTCGACAGTATTGGATTCAGGCTGCAGCAATTCTGTTCCAGTTGCCAACAAAGAATGGTCTTGCTTCTATTTTTTATTATCAAGATATTAGAAAAACAAAATATTATGTTATGATAGAAATGTAAAATATTGAATTCAAAAATTTTGAAACCAAAAGCGAAACAAATCAAGCATCACGAATTTTTTTTTTGAAACAACAGGCACTATACCGCAAATGCATTCCTTAATTATAAATTGCAAAGGCAAAATCTTTACCATTCTTGGCTTGCTTTCCATAAGATTAGATAGCGTTTTACCACCTAACAACAGCAGAGCAACATAAATTTAAAGTTAAGAGCCTTCGCTCAAGGAACAATTCTTCAGACTACCATAGGATTTATGATATATACTAACGGCTATATGCTAGGGTAATGCAACTTCATAAAGCTATTTGAAGATATCTCCAGTATTCTTTAGAAGTAAAACAAGCAGTAAATGAACTATTACTATCATTCAACAAACAAAATTCAAGAAGCAGCAACAAATTACACGCACTCACCATACAAAGCAGCAACTCTATCATCAAAACTAGAAGTCATGACAGATGTCAATTCCTCCATGAAAAACCCAGCTGCCTGTTGATGTAGTATGTTGGAGAACTGCAAAAAACACGCACTAGGTATAAATAGAAGAAAACAGAACTCGTAAGACAGAAATTAAAGTTGAAAAATGAAAAACTTTTGTACATCTCTCGACTTAAATATACCAAGCATATCCAAAAACTTCAATAAATGTTATTTTCAAGAGAAATAAGGCCTCTGCGTTCTTAGGAAATAAAATAACCAAAAGTTAAAACCTACGTATAAAATACAAAAATATCAGTTTATCAATATGACTCAATACGTAATATAGATTGCATCTTTAGGTGTGACTTTATCTCTAAAATTAAAAAATATCATAAGCATTATATTTAACAGTTTTTTACAACGCATATCCGCAGCTAATCGTTCAAGACAAGAAGTTATTTATAACATATAGTATTCCATGATATGAAATACATGCACAGCGCATTATACTTGAAACTCAATCCGAAAGTCTACAATGGCGCTATTTGAATCAGGACCAGGAGAAAATTTCCATTCATTAACCTTGAAAAACAGTAAACTATGAATTCATATAATTACTAAAATTGTACAAACTATGCAATACAATCAGACAATGTAATGCACATGAAAATCTGTCTGCATCCAGAAAGGGTAATTTTTTTCTCATAAATTTCCTAATTAAAAGAGGTCATACCAGTTTTGAAAATATGGAAGAGTCTATAGCAGAAACCTGCAAGCAACATTTTTAGATAATCATTGTAAAAAGAAATTGGTTGCAATGAGTATACTAACTCAATTACAAAACAAATGAATGAGTAGATCACTTGCACAATGCTCTTTCAACCGTAGTTGAGACTATCTAACCTGAATCAAATTAGGTCTATTGTAAGTTACAATAGAAGTGTAACGTTCTTTAAAAAGTTTGAAACCAATAACTACTTCGGCAGAAAACGAACAAGGATTACCATTCAATGGAATGTTACATACAGAACTTTCCTATAATACATAAAAACAATTCTACTGTTCGCTACCTGTTGACTAAATACTCTAGCTTGTAATATGCTAGTAAGTACATTCGATTATACAGTACATTCACTTCTACAAGTAAAGTAGTATACAAAGTAATAGAAACTTCGAAATACTTAACTCTTGCAATTATAAAATAGTACTTTTCAAGTATCAACATTGTAGTACAAATATCAAACGTCCATACCTTACAGTATACGCTTCTACAACTTGAAAAGGAAGGCTATAATAGGAACATTTTAACGTTTCTATCCTAAAAAAAATTAGTAGATACCTATGTCAAATTACTCACTTGGCACCAGGGAATGAAGCTTTTGTATTTCTCAACATCAAGTACCACATTAAAATATTTTTCGGGATTGTAGGGAACAATACGACACTGTTGATGCTCAAATGGTTTCAGAAATCCTCCTGTAAGTTGCCGCCGAGTCATTCCAATTACAAAATGCGCGCATGTCATTGTAGAGGGTCGTTTATTTAAAGGAGATAAACGATGAGCTGTTGACCATGCACACATTGGGTAATTAAAAAGTAAAGCTGCACCAGGAAGCAGCGAGGAGGTAGTAGCAGTAGATCTCATATTAAACGCATAAAAGCTTGCATGCATCGAGAGAAAAATAAATGGAATCCAATGGAGGCCTCTACGTACAGCTTTGCATCCTTCTCAAATCTGGTTCCGTCAATAACATGATCAAGTATTTTGAAGAATAAACTTAGCCATCGACATTACTTTCTGTAAGATTTTTGAAAATTCATCGTTTCATTCAAAAAATGAACATGCCACAACATTCTTCAAGTCTGTCTGCAAATTTTAAGTAATAGAATAGAGTACGATGCAGCAATAAGCTAAAACAAGGAGAGCAGGCTGTAGCATATAATTACAAGTAGGACGATGAGGAAGCACTTCAGGAGCCTTGTTTTGTAAAACATGAAATTAAGCATGCAATGCAGTTGCATAGAGATATGTATATATTTGTAAGGATCATGAAGAAATACAAAGGAAATTGTAGCGTATCGTTAAAAGCGAATGGAGAAAGAGATATTCTGCATGTGGTTACTGGCTAATAAAAAATAATCTCAAACATTAAAACAGTTACGTTGTTCAGTAATTGAGAGTTGCCAAATATATAACCAATCTTGCTGGCAATGTCAAAATTGATGAATCAAAAGCTGAAGCACAGACAATCGGAAGTACGGCAGCACATTTCGCATTTTAGAAGTAGTTATGCTCAAAGCAGCTGCATGCACGCCTCCACACAGCACTTTTGACACCTGGTCTACAAGAAATTATTAGTTTTGATATGTCTAAAACACAGCCTATACAATATTTCAAGAGCGGGTTGGCGAAATATTTTGGATTCAATGGGAAGGTATTCACTTTTGGCAAACAGATGCGTTGACTTAGAGAAGGAAGGCTAAAAGCCCTAACTGTATCTCTACTCATTCAAAAAATTTGAACCGCCAGTTGAATTAGAGCGAGGAGACGAGAAAAAATATACTTCTAAAGTGAATATTCGACAGTAGTAGGTACGTGACAAACATCAAAGTGGCGCGATAAAATTTAAAAATTGACTGCATGACCAGAGGCAGAGGCAATTGGAATTGCCATTCCTGTTGCGGATGAATCAAGACGATAACGTAATGTAAGTTTTTTCAGGTTTGTACATTTTGAGGTCAAAAATCTTTTTCCGAATGGAAGGGAGTTAGAGATAGTGTGTGACGAAAGATTCATTACATCCAAGAATATAAGAATTTTTTTTCGCACGGAGTAGTCGTGTTGCACGCAAATTAGTCACTAAAAGTTTGATACTATAATTTCGTATCGTCTCTAGGGAGAAAACAAAGCAAATTATAGACATATACTACCCATATTCAAAAGAGCTATTATTTGTTTTGAATGGGCTTTCTAACATACCTTTTTAAGTTTACTCTTTGATATAATCTACTACTACAACGTTTTAATTTATAGTAAAAGATGAAGAGAATGATTCTGAAAACAGCCTTACCTTAGTTATATCATACAAGTCGAATAAAATGTAATACCAAAAACATGTATATGCTGAGTATCGATAATAACTTTAATCTAATAAGAGCGCTACCATGAGCAAACTGTACACGGATACACTAGTTCTTATTCATGCAATGAACTAGAAATTCGAAAACAGTTCTTTTCTTCTGAAATTATGAAAAGGTTACTAACTCTTTCATGAATCTTTTGCTTTGACATATTGAAAACGAATTGAACATTCAAGTCAGCAAAAATATACAAAAATTTAACAAAATACTCCTCCTTCCACTCATGCAAGCAATAGAATTAAAAATTGCCTCCCAAATCATCTGCAGTATAATTCCAACGATTTACGCCGCTCCTATTACTTTTCTCTTCTATATGAATATACAATCGTATTAATCATCCCTTTACAATATTTTCGAAAGACATATTACAACATGCCCTCTCAAACGTATTTATTCCTAGCGTTTTAGCATGACTTCATGTTTTGTAGTAATTTAGTTCGGCTTTTCTGTAAGATTTTTATTGCAATATTTTTATAGTTACTGTTTGTTTATATACGTGCACACTGAGACTTGATTAATGCAGCAAGTCAATCAATGCATCGTCCAGTAAATGGAACATGGTACATTATTTGTTTACAACGTGCATTCAAACTAGTGGTACCTCTTTCTTGGTGTAAAACATGCGTTTGTTATAGTAGGCTCACATACAACTCACTGTATTCAATATTTACCTGGCGCGCAATTAATTTTGTCAATTGATTTTCTTTAAAGTAATTTTTGTCTTTTTATTACTTTCAAACTTGCTTTATTTTTATGCTTTTTCTCCTATCGTATTAACTTGTTGTTTAAACTTTTTGTGCAATCATTTATGCCCAATATACTACTTATATAGCTCATGTGACTACTGGTTTCTTTATTACACGTATAATGTTAAATGACTAACCGCTAGCATGCATTGCCTACTTCTGATCAACCCAAAACTGCATACTAAAAATAAATTTACCATTCGGAATTTCTTAAGTAGCAACGCGAAATTTTTGTATAAGCTTCTCTTTTTAGCCTTGCTTACGTCTTGTTTTGTTTTCATATGCAGAGAGTTAACGCATTTAATGCGCTGATATAAAAAAGTTGATTGCTTTAATTCAATTGTACATACTCCACCTTTCTCCCTTCAAATTCTCCATCTCACTACGTTAAACTTACACGTACACATACAACGTCGTTCCACTTTGTAAAGGCATTTTAATGTTTTGTCAAGTTTTACCTCTCGATAACTATCAACTTTGCTACAAGAAAATGGGTTATTAAATAGAAGGGAAAATATTTAAATATTACACAAAAAAGGGTCCGATTTCGATTTCACATGTGATAAACAAACCTGCAATCCGAGTGAGATAAGGAGGATAATCAAACTTCCTCAACTGCTTTAATTTCCCTCTACATTAGGTGAAAGAATCGAGTATAGGTTGATCTAATAAAATATTCCTAAGCTCCTAGTGTCTTTGTTTTGGGGTGTTACAAAGTATTCAGTGCTATTGATCTCGATGTCAAGATGAGTTGCTGAATGTAAGTGAATTCGTGCTGTAAGACTACGGGTTGCGAGAGCTATAAAAGGTGCTCAAATTAACTAGAATGTTATGTAGTTTATATTGTCATCACTGTTAAAAATAGTACTGTTGCATGCGGTTTGAGTCAATTGCAAGAATTGAAGCAACATACGGTTCTTAACAGGCAAAAAATAGTCTATAAATGTAACCAACTCTTATAACTCCAATTTACATTATAAATGGCATATATGACTTTGATAAATACAATGTCCATTCCTTAATCATTTGGACTGCAGAAATGCAAGAATATGTAATTATTCTCAATTCAAATTGTTGAAAAAAATAACTGTACATCTTTTTACATATTCAAAATTCTTCGCTAGGTAAGTTCAAAGTGGACGAAAATATAAGCATATTCATTCATATATTAACATAGCATTTTCTGAAAAGACGTCTCCACAATAAGATTGAAGATCTAAGGGAATTTTTACTATTCATGTTTACATCAACTACACTGCTAAATGTTCCCAGCCCAGCATAGTCTTATTCACAAGGTGTAGTCCTTGATGCATGCCATGGGTGGGAATGGCTTTTTTCAATTCCACACGCGTAGTTACATGGATATCACTGGCATTTCAAATAAAATATCAAGATTCTTGATAGGCAAAGCAAGACTACGCTTAAACGAAGAGTTAAGAAGTGTATTTGACGCTAAAATTCTTGTTGAGATTAATTTATCTTAACCGTAGGGTGCGGAGCAAGACGGTTAGCTACAGTAAACGAATGGGTAGGAATGTTTTTGCAGCGCCGTCAGGATGCTTTCCAAACCAGGACATCAATTTTTTTAAAAAACGAATGAGTGCATGATTTACTTAATTTCAAGTTGCGATTTCCCTTTTTATAAATCATTATGTTTGTGATGAATTAATTCTGCAATGGAAAATTTATAATTTATAATTAATTGGTACTAAATTGCAGTAAGGTTAAATCCACCCATTCACAGGGTCGTGGTTTTTCCTCTCGGCACCCACAAAGAATTTTAAGCACGGAAATTCAAGGCCTGTGCCTAAAGGTATTCCTTCAAAAACGAATGTAATTGCGATTACAGAAACTTGATCGTCATATGCGGGCTCCGGTCATCTATTCCCAATATTCATTTGGTTGCTCCATTTGGCGAATACTTCTATCTTTTGCTAATTTATGTCAATATTCTTCACCTATCAACTGCCGGAAAACACAACAGTGATCACGTTTGTATAGACTTCTTTTCTGAATTGCGGAGTTCCAATCATTGTACTACGCATGGCCATTCTACTTCAGGATATGCCCTCAGAAATCAGTGAAAATTTTGATTAATCTCTACTTTGGTTCTCGCACAAACATCACTACAGTCAGTGATACATACAGGTTTGAGCGGACATTGGAAACTTTATACATACAATATTTTATTTTTTTGATTTTTTGTCTTGAGATTTAGTCTTTTCATTACCCTTGCTGAGTTGAGAAAATCATACTTTTACGCAGACATGTCTAATGTCGGCTAGACATGTTGCCTATCACCCAAAATATTTGTTAAAAAAGATTCATTCAATAGCGGAATATTTATTATTCTGCGATACGTGCCGTCTCAATTGATTGTGATATTTCAGCTCTTCTTTGCAACAATTCTTTCTGTAGGCTGGCCACAACTGCATCGTAATTCGATTTTTTATCAGCAATTTGACTTGATGGATGAGACCTTCCTACAACATAAAATAGTCATCAATCTTTTTTGCACTTCCCAGTTAGCGATTAATTTCATTCTGTTCGCTAGCCTAATGTAACAAGAAATTCCTTTTTTCTGTTGAGTAGTGGAATTTCATTCATTTTATATGTTTATATCTACCGTTTTCAAAGAGACGAAAACAGTGCTGTTACTTTGCGTGGCGTCTTCTAGCGTCCGAAAAGCTCTCAGAATATCATTCTTTGGAGAAATAATGCTGAGACCTAGTATACACACTCCTGACTATTGAATAAGCATGAAGTTTCTCTCTTTTATAAGTGACTCGTGTTTACGACATTTCTTTACTATTCCTTTAACCATCCTTCATTTTTCATCCTATTATCGATTTACGGCTTTAATGCGATAGTCGATTTAGTAAGAAATATGTGTGTTCACCTTATTTTTCTATCGGACTGTGCGTGATAAAAAATTTGTTTAGTTTAAGATTGTGCATTCTTTATTATTGATTATTGCACAGTTTTAACCTCATGTAATATTTGAGCACTTCAGACTCCTAATTTAATTTAGTAGCTTAGTAATATAGCATGCAAAACGCTATCTCCCTATTAGTATTTAAAAGGGTTGTAGAACTGTAACTTTCCGGCATTTACCCTTTTATTTTGTGACTAATAGAATCCGGTACTGCCGTGCTGTATCAAATTCGCTTAGGTTGTGTCGCTACGAATAAGAAACTGTAGAATATTCTGAAAGTGTTAAGCGTAAAAATTTGAATTGACACGTCATTATCAACTTTTTTGGTGTTCTCAGAAAATTTCTATCTGTGATGTATGATACTATAAATATGTTTTTTAAAGTTCATATCCATTTTTCTTCTTTTGCAGCTACGACTTTGCTCAAAATGGTCAAGTTTGGTAGAACCTTGTGTGACGTCCAAAAGGAGGAATGGAAAGGATATTATATTGATTACAACGGGTAAGAAGTGGCGCGACAAGAACTTTTTTGTACATAGCGGAAAAATTACTTATTTTTTCAGCGTATACTTGAATGTCCATAGGGTTTTGGAAAAAGATTTTATTAGTCTTAGATATTTACAAGGTAGTGAAGTAGGAAGCGCTACTTCTCACTACACTACTTGTTTAATCATTTTCAGCCATTGCACATAACTTCCAATGGTTAATGGTTGTAATTTTATCGTAAAGTAAGTTCAGTTTTTCTTCTCTATGAGCACTTTTTAAAATGCTATCGGTTTGTTTCTATTTATATTTTTTGTGTAAATGATAGGCTTAAAAAGAAAATAAAGTTTATGGTTTTGGCATTTCAAACTGAGCAAGATAGGGATCAATTAGAAAGCCAAATAAAAGAATTTCTTGAATCCCTAGGTATGTTGTCATGCTTTCAAAGATGGCTTTTTAAAGTTGTAAATATGATGTGTAGAAGTATAGGTATTTCGCTTCCGATTTTTTCTTACCCAGCGGTTTTTCGAAATTTAAATTTTATGAAAAGAAGGTTCTAGACACGTTTCTTTAAAGATGTGCTTAGTGATCCAGAATGCGTTCTTATTAGTATTGAAAGTCGGATAGGAGGCGAAGCAAGGTGTAAAAACGAACGTGCAGTATGCATAGGTATTTTACAAAAACGGATTTTTGGGTTAATTGTTTAGGGGAAGATTTAGAAAATGGAGTGTATTCATATCAAGCATGCCTTTGGTATTTGAAAAGCATTTTAATTCTCTAGGGGACGTATTTTATAAGATTGCTCAACAAACTAAAGAAATGGCATGTTGATGTAAAAAGGTTATAGATACGGCTTCCTTTAAGTTGAGAGAATGCAAGGAAAATTTCCCATTCCTTCTCACTCCTATAACTATACACATTTGTAGAATTCGTAAAACAAGCTGACACATCTGTATTTCATTTTTGCAGATTTTGAAATAAGCAAGGCTGCAGTATTTTACGAAGAATTAGTAGAGGATATTGCTCGACAATTGGCATCCATTCGTAAAAAATGGCCATTTTTAAATCCAGATACACTCCCATTTGTTTGTACGTTTCTCTTCTTTTGTACTGTCTGTACATTTTATTACTTCTTTAGTGATGTTTTTACCACCCAATTTTATATGTAGTGCGTATGCATATGGCGGCCATCATTTTTTGGGGGGTGATTTGTGGGTCGCTTTTCTCTCTGTGTTTAAAAATATTTGATCTGATTACACCCTAGCAGGCTGTAATTTTTTTTTACATTATATTTTGTTAAGTGCGTCCACTTTTTATAGAGTTTTTGTTGCAGTCTTTATCACACATACGGCTATACCGATTAAAATTTATGTGGGAATGTGTTTTAGATTATCAAACAAAAAAGACTGCTGGCTCCGTCGGAGAATGCATGCACTTTTTGGAACTCAATGCTGAAGCTACACGAAAGATATTGAAAAAAGCAGAGAAATTGACTCAGCAAGATATCGTATGTAAAGATGACCTTCTCAAGGCACGCCTTCGTCCAGATACACTGCATTCTCTGTTGATTAAACTGAGAGTGCATTATGGAATGGTACTTTGCCTTTTTAAAATAGTTTTGCCCACATTACACCCTAGTTTCTTATAATCTCTATGCAGAATATATACTCTATGGCACTCTTCTAGACAGAGATTACTCTACACGAATGTAAAAATAATAAAATAGAGTCATTCATGGCAGAGGAAAATAAGATAAATCCGTTTCGTAAACGTGACCAAATTTTACACGCCCGCAGCCTGCAAAAACTTCTTTTCATCAGTTTTCGTGAAAAAATTTATGTTATTTTTTAATATTTTTTGTGAGTGTCATCATGTATCCAATAGTGAAGTAGTTAAAATTTTTGGGAGTACTTTATGAGAATAGACAGAGACTGTTTTGGAGGCTTATGCTCTTTTTATGAATGAAATGCAGGACTGCACCCCTATTCTAGGTGTTTTTTTCACCATTCTCACTAAGTGTTTTTTTGGCGGATGATGGAAGTTGGAATGCATAATTCTAATCTTCACTGCTCCCCTTTTAGCATTTTGTTTTCTAACACTCTCCATTCATAGCTGCAGAGTTTATCTTTGCATACGTGTTTTCTTCTTTAAAGGGATGTAGCGACATTTTTCTTATAGTTTGGAAACCTCCCTTCCCAATTTCTTTACTTTTGAGAATCCTCTCTACACACACTCTTCTTCTCTTTTATTTTACTCTCTCTTTTACTCTCGTCCTCTCTCTCTTTTATTCTCTTTTTCTCTCTTCTTCTCTTTTATTTTACTCTCTCCCTCCTCTACATTATACACTCTCCCTCCTCTGCATTATACACTCTCCCTCCTCTACATTACACTCTCCCTCTTCTACATTATACTCTCCCTCCTCTACATTATACACTCCCTCTCTCTTTTTTTTACTCTCTCCCTCCTCTACATGTTCCATTATTCTTTTCTTCTTTTTACTTTTCTTTTGATGATGCATGCTTCCTTATGCATTCCATACTTTATAGGAGCATTTAATTGATGAGGTACGAGATCGTATCAATCTTATGCGCAGTATTGAAAGTGAATGGCTAGAGAATGGTTATATCGAGAAACGCTTTGTTAATATGCTACATAAGCGACAAGATACCCAAGAATTAGTAAATTGTATGTATTCCACTGCTACTTCTACCTTAAAGAGAACACGATGGTACTATGGTCTTCTCAATCAGGCACAGATTGACTATGAAAGCGAACCGGTTGGCTTAGCCAATTTCGCTGGGTGAGTAGACGTCTTATGAAATTAAAAAAATTTTGTTTTTGAGAAGGTGAAAAGCTCTTTTTTGCTGATCCTTCTGTGTGTACAACTTTTGACGGTGTTGTTGTGTAACGCAATACTTTCTACGTATTTTTTTCTTGTTTTGTAGTTGCAAAAATATATTCGTTGGTAGGGCAACCATTTGATGGATAGGAGAGAATGGGTGGAATGAATTTGATGAGTTTTTTTTTCCTCTTGAATTATTAATTTTTACACTGCTTCCTATATCTTTGAAATTTGGCAAAGATAGAGATTGAATAGGCAGTAAATTTTTTTTAAACGGGTGGCCAATATAGTCTTTTTATTTTCTATGCTGTCTTACTTTAATTTTTCTTTCTTGGTTTTGTTTATTCACTTTCAGTTTATTTTTGAATAATGCAAATACGTTTCTCTATATGGCAAATTATTACATTGTTATACCCACCGCCAGCGAGTATGCCCAAGCAGTGGGCATGTCCTCCACTAGCTCAGGATATCTGCTGGTATGTTCATTTACAACAGGTTAAGAACTCTTCAGCCAACAATTTTCGTTATTTTCTTTTTTCTACGCTTTGGATTTGTGTCCATTCTTTTTGTATTTTATCTAGGTTGCTCTCGTATTTAAGCACACACACTTCTTTTTGATTCTCTTTTCATGTATTCATTTTTTCATACATTAGGAGATTTCTTTTCACATATATACTTTTTCAATGTTTTCATTGCTGATACTTGGCAGAAATAGGCTGCATGCTCCTTTCTTTTGATGGTGTTCATTTTCATTGCCTTTTGTTGTAATAGCATTTTTTCTTTCGCTGCTCTTTTAGAGGGCATGCAAACCATTTTTTCTATTCAATCTTCTGCTGGAACGGACATGTACAAAACTCTTTTTTTAATAAAAATTTTAATCCTTCATTCCATCTAATTTTACAAGGCCTTACTTGTGTAAAACTTGAGGAATCTGTTTCTTGGTATTTTTAGGCTATGACTCCACTCTCTTCTCTTTTGGCTTCAGTTTTATACAGCCTTTGGTCAAATCGATGTTTTCGTGCACCTCTTCTCTTCTGTACTACTTTGTTATGCGTAGGCAATTTGCTTTATGCCTTAGCTTTGAATTATCACAGTCCTACATTGCTTTTCCTTGGTATGGGCGAGAGAGAGGCGGGATGGAAGAGGAGAAGAGAGTAGATGAAAATAGTGGAGGAGGAGAGAATAGAAGAAAATGGAGAAGATGGCTAGACTAGAAGAGAAGAAAGATGAAGAGAAGAAAAATGGAGAGAATTTAATAGAAAAGAAGAAAGTTGAAGCGAAGAAAGTTGGAGAGAATTCTTAGTTAAAAACAATTGGGAGGCTGGATTTTTCCATTATGGATTGTGTGCCTGTAGCGCATATAATTTCTTATATCCCCCATTTTTAAGCATTCCCACACAGTGTTTTTTCTGAGAATTTGTGATTTGTTGAGTGCGTTATGAGAGTTGCTGTTACGTCGTGTTGTTGTGAGTTTGCATTGTTCCCTTAAAATTTTTCATTTCAACCTTTTTAAAACAGCGACGTTATAATATTGCATTTCACTTTTTTTTTAAATGAAAGGTTATGCATGGCCTCAATTTTTGTAGTGAACTTAATTCCTTTTTGTTGAGGTGTTGCTAGGAATTAGAGCCTCTTATAGCTACTGCATTCACATTTATTTAAGAGATAAAAATGCTTTGGGGAGGCTTGCCAAGTCTTCCACATACACTAAATGTAATAAATCTGTTTTTAGAGTTAAAGTTTTTTGTCTGATAAAATTTTTTTTTCAAAAATTGTGTGCATGTGTACCACATCTTTTTGAGGTATAATTTTTTTTACTTTTGCTGTGATTTTTATTTTTATATTCACTTTTGCTACTTCATGATGGTGTTTTGAAGCTTCAGTAATTTGTGAATGTATATGAAAATGTATAATTTTAATCAAGGCCAGAAAAATGGATCCCCCACTTTGTTTATACTATTTTGCTAAGCCCCGCTTTTGTTAATAAAACTAAGTTGCATCTCCTTCCATCTAAATTTATTTTTGCAGGTCGTCTTATTGTGGGTTTGGGTGGCAATCGAGCAGTGAATCGCCGTTATATTGCAGATTTTGTGCCGGTATCTGCCCGAACGTTTCATTCTGCCATTTTTGGTAAGTATTTCTGCTCCTCCTCCTCCTCTTTCCTTATAGAATAAAAATATAGCTCTACTTGCTCGTCGGTAGTCACCTATGAGCGTGAAGACTCCAATGTAGCCCTATGTCATCTTAGCTGTTCTTCCTGCTAAACTTTAGAGAAAACACATGTGTATACACTCTCTTTTTTGAATTTTCATGGTCTGTTTTGAGGTCTTTGGGTCTAATTCTCGTTGGAATAAAAGTGTGGGTTTTTTTTGCTCTTCATATTGGAATAATTCATGTTTACAGAGTATATGAGACCCCGCCTCACCCATTTTTTTTAAAAATAAGTTATATTTTTCTGAAAAGTAGAGCTTGTAACCTTTTGGTGGACTTCTTTCTTACATTTGCTGTTTCAATAGCCTTGTAGACTCCCTCTTCTTCCTCTCTTTTTTGAAACACCTAATGGAAGTACCCATGGCCATTTTCTTTGTTACTTTTTGCTTACTTCTCCTTTTCTACAGTAGCTGTTGGTTCAATGGGAATGAGTTTTGGACCTGGTATACAACCTCTTCTCAGTATGATGAATTTCCGTATTCCTGGTGTACGTTGGATTGTGAATAATCTTACTGCTCCTGGATGGCTCCTTTGTGTTTTATGGGTTATTTTCTTCTTTTTCGTTCTTTTTGGCTTTCGTGAACCAGAAAGGAAATATGCAGATACGTATGTGTTACCTCTTAAAATTTTTTTTTGGACGATTTTTTATTTTTTATCGTCGCTCTATTTGTTTGTATTTTTTTGTTATAATTTTTGCATTTCTATCTTTTTTTAATATTTTTGAAGCCTAAATCTTCTAGATTTATAATTGATATAATGTCAGAGATGTGCATACCTTTACAGTTTCTTTACTTTAAAAAATGGAAATTTGAATGACTTAAATGAATTATTTTATGGCGTATAACTCTTTTTAATGGATGTGTATCTATTTTTATTCCCTATGTGTAAAGATTCTGTTTTGTAGCTGTTGGATATATTCTTTGATTGAAGATGAAACAGAGTGAGATCATTTCATGTAAAGAAACAAATTCAATCAAAGGAAAGCTGCAAAAAAAATTTTTTTCAAAATTCCCTCAGACGGATTGTCGTTCCTTTGAGACCTCTTCTTGAACAAGACTCACTTGGATATTCCACAGAAACAAAAAAACGTTCACGTAGAAACTGGTTTTTTTCTTCGCCTTCTAACTCACCACAAGACAAAAGTACGACTCAAGTTAATTTGAAAGCCTCAGCAGTCTGCCTTTGGATTTATTTTATTCTCAAACTTACACAGGTTTGTATTCAGAGTATAACGAGTGTATCTACTGGCGGCTCTGTTTCCTGTTGTTGAATTCGTGTTGCATGTGTGGCCCTCTGCTCTGTTGGATTACTGTTTAGTGTACTTCAAAGTAGTTTTACTTGGGAGTCCTCTCTGCGTAGTAGTACTATACATAAGCAAAGGTATCATCTCATAAGGAGAAAAATATATATATATTTATATATATATTTAGGGTGTTCCTTTTATCTAGGGTGTTGCTTCTAAAAGTTTGTGTTTTTTTTTTGTCAATGGGTAGATTAGAGTTTTGAAAGAAGAAGATAAAAGAGTTGTATAGTTTTTTCCCTCTCTCTGCGTTTGCTTATTGTTTCTTAGTTAATTGTTTCTAGGTAGAACTCCCATGGAGTACTCAGGCATGTACTAGACTTTTCAATGCGTGCCTCTGTTAGTGTTCTCTCATTAAAAATCTAATTTTATACAGGATTTTTATGAAAGTGGAATTTTTCTTTGTGATTCTATGTCGTTTCTAAATTGATTGAGGAATCCTAACTTTTTTTTGGGGGGTTTCCATGAGCTGTTTTCATACTTCGTATCTGAACGTGTATCCGGCACGGTTGGTTTGTTTGATTTTTTGCTTATTTTTTGTTTCACAAAGACTTTGTTACTTTCATTTTTGCGTGTAATAGGAGGCTTTACAAACGGCGGCTCCTTTGGTAACGGCTTACTGGTTTATGTGGACGGATACTTCCGTAGCCTATCTTTTGGGGGCGATCGGTTTAGTGGTTTTGCCATCTAATCTTATAGTTGGATGGATTAGTCATAGATTATCGGATCGAAAGACTCTGTTAACAGCAAGTGTTATCTTGGCAGTAGGTAAACTCTAAGCTTAAATATTTGGAGTACACATGGGTTGAAACAGATGGAGCCATTTTCTGTTGCTGATCCTGGGAATTGATTGAGATTTGTGTGGATGGGTGTAATTCGATTGATTTTACTTCGTTGTACTCTCTTGATCTTTGTAAAAGCATAAAATTAGAATATTTCACATATTTGTATTTTGAACTGTAGATTGTTTATCTCTATAGTTTTGTTTAGATATATCCATTTCACATCGCTGTACCTATAGGCTGCCTAGCTACCCTGATTTTTAGTCCCGCGTTCTCCGTTTATCAATATATTTCTGGGGTAACCATAGCTTTTCTAGCAGCTCAAGTAAGACCTTTTATGGGGTCTATGTGGGTTAGGGGAAGTGTGCGTGTATAAGTTGTGAGAATGGGTTGTAGTGGGTGAGAGTGGGTTGTGGAGAGTCCGTGTGTGTTTTTAGAAGCGTCCAACTTCTCTGTTTTATAGCATAGAATCTAAACGTGTCGAAAAGGGATGCGTTTGTTTCTTCTCAAGAATCTTTTTATCACAGTAGATTTAGGGCTAAATAGTTTCAAAGAGGCATTTAGAAACAATGAAACTGTTCAAAAAATGGTAGATACTGTATAAAGAATTGACTGAATTGGGTTTTGCAGTAGAAAGAATTGAGGTTCGCTGTTGATGCAAGCACTATTTCTAGTAAGGCAAGGGGCAACTCAAAGTGCGAAGGATTTTCGCTGTAGAAAATGCATTGTTTCTATGTTTCTATTGTAGATAGTACCGTGAGGCTTCGGTTTCAGGCATACATGAGCAAGCTGCTTTAGATGAGAAGGCTACTGCAATTTGTGTTTCTTGCTGCTTTTCTGGATTAAATTTGATTTTATTTTTCTCCATAATACGCTTTTATTAGATTTTGGAAGGTATTAATATGGGATTACTTTCAAAGGTTATGCCTAAAGTCATGTCCAAGGGGCTCTGGAACAGTGGATTTTTATCTACTGAAGCAGGTAAACTCCCATTGCATTTTTGTGATTGTGATAAGGGTTACAAGCGATTGGAAGTAATAGTTACTGGTATGAAAAGGATATTTCCTTATTTAAGCTCCATAAAGATAGAGTGTAATTTTTGTTTTGGAATTTTAGGTACCTTCGGGAGAGTGGTAGGAGATGTATTCGTTTCCATTGCGGGTATTTTCGGTGTTCGCTTTGTGCAAAATATGGTTATCGTTCCATGCATTGGACTTTTGATATTTACTATTTTTCTAACCCTTTTCTATTGGAGAATCTTGGTTCCTGCCGTCAATCTACTTGGAGGAAACGCAAGTAATCGTGCAGATGGTACGCCTGCTTTATTTATACTGTGTATACAAGCATGTTTTAATTTCTAATTGCAATATCTACAGATTCATTGGGTGAGTGCAGGGTAATGCGTAGCATTTAATTCTGTAATTTTACGAGTCTTCTTTTTAATTAAATGATACACAGAGACTCTCTTGAGGAAGTACTTCCGTTTAAAATTTTAACATGTTTTTTTTATAACATTATTTTTTAAGAAAATTGTTAGCTTTGATGGGATTATTTTTTTATTACGTTGTAGAACTCTTGCAAAAATCCGTCTGGACGCGTGACACGAAGCTACTTCCCCTTGCTGGTAGGAACGGTTTATATTTGAAGAGGGGATATTTCAAAATAATTTTATTGAGCCAAAGAGATGGGGATTACACTTTTTCTATGTGAAGGAAGGCATTTTTTCTTTGCATTTTGTCAATTTAAGAAGGCAAAAACAATATAGTGTATGGAAGGGTAACTTTTGTTTTCAATTTTTACTGCTGTGCTAAATTTTTACTTGCGTTAAATTACCAAGGAACTTTTATGGAGAATTTTGAAATGCGTCGTGGCTGTAGCTTGAAGAATGTATTTGATTCCCTTATATTTACTTATATTTCACGAATCTATTTTTTTCCGTTTTCATGCCTTCTTTTCTTTGTAGGGTCTCCTTCCTGGTTTCAACATTCTTCAAAGTCTCAGGTAATGCTTCATTCCAGCGAAACGAATTCAGTTATTGATAGTACGATTAGCCCGACTGAAATTAAAGGATGGTACTCCGAGCCTGTTTTGAAGTGGCCATCTCCCAATTTGGCAGACATACCTGAAATGGGTGAAATGCCTAGTGAGAATGCAAGTTCTATTCATATGAAAGAAGCTATTTTGCCCTTGCCCATAAAATCAAATGCCATTGAGAGAGACACTGTTGCTTCATTTGATCGAAGGACAGATAAGCGACGGAAACGCTATTTCAAACATCAGAACATCCACGGCAGTCTAAGTGATTGCACCATGTTATCGACTCTGTGAGTTTTTCTGCAAGTTTTTTGATAATTATATTTTTCTGGTTGATAGAAAGTTGAATTTGATGTATAAAAATTGTAATTCAACCGTTTTAAAAGAAACGGGTTTGATATTTCAGTACAGAAAGGTGTTACTTGAGTGTATTTAGTAAAAAAAGGTTTTTTTCTTTGAGAATAATATTGATTTAGTTGAACAGGTCATTAGGGTTATCTATATTTATCATCATCCTCCTCTAACTGGACCTTTTTTAATGCATATTAAATGCGCTTGTTTGGGTTCTTTTCAAAGGAAACCTACTTTGCTGAGACCTTAGAAGTAATGCCAATCCTGCGTTGTCTAAACGTACTTATTACTGAAGGCAGTTTGGCATTGCGCGCATAGAGACGCTGCTATTCAATGACTAATTTAGTAGCTTTCGGGAGACAAATGGTTATTATATCAGTTGCCTAAAAAGCATCTAGCATATTGCTATTTGTTAAACGTTTCTTAAAAGCTTTGAATTTGCCATGCTTTTTATCAATATTTGCCTATAGTCTAAGTGGTGATATGTTCCCCCAAAGGTCAAATGTCGTTGCAGCTAATTATCCTAGGTCTGATTTTCAGTATACACTCCTCAAGGACTCTCCGTAGACTGTTTTTAATCTATTCTTTCTTGATCCTTTTGTCTTAACGGCTCACATATTTTATTAAGTTATGTCCTAGATGCTTTTCTATCGGTATTGGAGCGGCAATATTTTATGTCATTCAAAAGTAGCTTGAGCTTCTACGTGGCTTGTTAATTTAATGTAGAGAAAGTTGGTTGTGGTACTCTTTGAGACATTTTGCATTGTCCTCACCATAAGAGAATAGCTTCTCTTTTTGTTAAGCGCTTAACAGTTTAAGGTCTATGAATTTGGGAATGTTGCATCGGTATCTACTTTAAGAACATTTCTTGGACCATATTAATTTCGCCGCCAATCAATAGTTTAGGATGAAGTCTTCTATACAATAGAGTAAGGATGGAGATATTTTTTATGTCAATGTTCTTATTGCTTTTTGATTTTTTTCTTGTATCTTTTTAGACTTTGTTTCTTTTTGTTTTTATAAGTCGTACATACTTTTGTGAACTTGAAATCGTAGCTCTTATTCATTGTAAAAAATGTGTAATATGACAGATTTATTTTACTCTCAACAAATTGGTTCAAAGTAGGTTGAGTGCGGGGCATTTATAGGTAGTGTTAGTATATAGTGTAATTTCGTGCCGTTTTCCCATTTGATCATGCCTTATTACAAATCTGATGGGGCACGAGCAATTTCTTGGCTTTTGAATTTTATGCCTCATCTTTCATGGCAAATCAGTGAGTGTAAGGAGATTAAACGGCTTGTTAAGAAGTTGTGTGAAAGTGTCTCTTGTTTTAACAGTAGCAATAGTGTAGTAATGTAGGAGTGGAACGTTAGAACGTTTCAAGTCATGCTTAGTCTGTAATTCTTGCTCTTGTAGCAACACGCATTTTTTCCTCTTAAATGGTTCTTTGGCAAATATTCATGCGAGATTCTGAAATATGTATTTTTTAATATCTTGTAAATCGGGAAAGGGGCTGCATTACTTTGGTAGCATGCTGCCGGATATGTCTTAAATGAAAAAACAATCGAAATATCGATTCTATCTTATGCAAAATCGCAATTTCTGAATCTGCAAGATGTTATTGTTACGAATAGAGTTAAAAAGTATTTATTTACAATGATTAACTTATGAGAATTCAAAATTTTCGTCCTTTCAAAATTTTGCGATGAAACGAGAGGGTAATTGCATCACAGTATTCATTTTTCTGTTGCTAGCGGTTCCGTTGAATATGTAACTACAAATTTTTTTCATAAGATTAAACATTAGCATGAGCCTTTGGGTCATTTTTAATAGCTCAAGCCACCGAGAGATTTGAATTAAAATATCCTTTAAAGAAAAGCTTCGCTTACACAGTATTTACGCTGGGATATGTCTATAAATCGCACAGAAACGTGAGCTGTCTGCTCTAAGATAATTTTTTATGACTAAAACTTAATTTCAAGTGGTTAGAAATTATTTGCTAACAATGGGAAAGAATTCATTTAATATCAAGCATGCGCATTCATGCGAGAACAGGTTTGTTTGGGAACATGAACTTCAATGGAAATATTTGGCTTTATGCATTTACCACAATTTTATTTAATTTGGGGAGTTTTTTATTCTCGCTACATATTAAGTAGTGGCAGCATGCATAACTTTTCTTTGGAATAGTATGAATCACACCTCTCTCGTTTCTTATACCCCACAGTGACTCTCAATAAATTTAGAGCATTTTCATGAGGAAGAAAATTAAAGGGAAATTGTAGCAAAAAACAACTTCAAATGGAAAATGTTGTTTTAAAAAACTAAAAGCATGCCAATTTGCTTTAGTTGCAGACATATTGAATGAAAATTTAACATTAAATTTTTCTCGATACAGCGTAACGCTCAAGTTACATTATTACTAGTTGGCTCTGGCGCCAATTATTCAACCCTTTATTCACTTTTCTCCCACAATTGCAGCAGCGGGTCAAAGTAGTTATTCTCTGGGTTATACAAATGCGGTATATGATTTACTACTGTAAATTCTGCGCCACCTCATCTATCGAATGAACTCCTTCCCTTTCCATTACATAATTTCAGCATACTTTTGGATTAACTATTTCGTGCGTCACTCGTTGCTAAAGTATATTTCCTTTTCTTTCTTGTCGTAGAAAAACCTTTGCTGACAAAATGATGCCGTTTACTTTCAACCAGCCTCCTCCAAAGGAGTACATTTCTCCTTTTTGGCGTACAATGCTACGTTCGGTTGGATTTGTTGCTCTATGCGTAGCCATAGCAAAATATGGAGAGTATGTCGATATGCCTGAGAATTGGAAGTTGGCTTAGAGGTCGCGACGGATATTAACAACCGCATTTCACAGCAGAGATGAGCTCTTCTTGAGTCTGGATAACCCGGTTGATATTCATGATACACAGACACAGTTATCTTTACAACTTTGCTGCCCCCAAAATGCTTTGTAATTGTTGCTATTATGAAGAGAAACTTAAAGGGAGCACGGAGCGTTCTGCTTTTATTGCTAGTTTATATTTAATGTATCTGCCATTGAAGCCGAGAAATTTTAAGGCTACTTTTTAGTAGTGGCCTAAGTTAATTCATTGATTTTGTCTTTGAAATGAATGCTTTTACGCAACTCTTATAAGAACCGCTTTGCGTATGCAATGCTCAACCTTCCTTGTTGTTTTATTTAGAGTGAAACTACATTCTATATGCAATGCTGCCTCGTTTGTCGACTCTTTTGGAGTGAGAATGGCGCATCGTAATGATAGATGGGTTTGGAACGCAATTTGCTTTCATTCAAGCTTTGGGTATAAGACAAGCCTGCTGACAAATTAAAAGACAAGGGGATTGCAAAAATTAATGGAATGGCGCACGCAATTAATTGCTTTAAAACATTGTAAGTCGTATATTATTTTATAAACAATAGATAAAATCCTCAGAATTTTGTCCAAAAGAGATGACATCAATTGCTTCTATTCAAGCGTGATGAAAATTTTATTTAAAAGTTCATTGCTTGCTTCTTAACGTGTTAGAATATTCTTACTCCGCTTATTCATTAATGGAAAAGTTAAAAATCCTTTTGTTTAAATAGCCATGCGCATATGCGAGGTGATCTACAGCAAAGCGCTTCTTCATGTTGAGAACTATGCCTATTTATTGCATCACTAATCATCACCTTATGATAGAACGAACATCTCAACGGCGCGACGTTTTCTAAAAAGATACTTTTCATTTTAGATACAGCTTCCAATGAGACTTAAATGTATCCTCGCCGTAATCCATAGTCAACAGCAGAGAACAGTACTGAACGAAGTAAGAAGAAATATTTAAATACAATGAATTAGCACTATTAAAAAATGAAGTTGTAAATATTGAATAAACTCGACATCCAGCTCTAAATAGGGGAAATCAAGCATATCCTTATTTCTACTAGGTTACATGCCACGAACCACAGAGGCGACATACCACATGCAGTAGCAGAATATTTTAAAGCAGAGCGCCAGCTCGTTGTAATTTTATACAGGCCACCGGCTAACAAACCCCCAACAGCAGCGTCAATTTCATCGTCAGATCCTCTAACCGTTCGCAAAATATTGTTGAATCCATAGTAGAAAAGAGCTAAAGCAGTAGTTAAAAATTAATGAAAAATATAGAAGGCATAAAAATACTGTAAAAAGTAGCTCAGCCTACGAAGATAAAGCAAAGCATGCATAACAAGAATTGCATTCAACCCCAACCAAAATTTAAAACATCCTACATATAACAGCAGTTTGGTTCGCCAATCCTGGTCCATATGTAGTACAAGAATTCAAGACACGATTTACAAAAAGTTTCGGTGTTGCGCCTCCTTGTCGAAGACCATTAAACAAACCATAAGTGCCACCAATACAAAGGCCTGCAAGTTAAAAAAAATAAGAAAAATGTCACAAACTACTAAACCAATATAAATTAAAGTAAAAAATCTACTTCAAAAACATTTCATCAACTTCAGTAGTGCTAGACTCGCGTATTTTAAAAGAATTGAAGATAGCATTGTATACGTAAGAACAAACGGAAAGTACCAAAGCAGTTTTTCTTATTTCCGCTCAACTCTTTATCTTAACGCATGCATCATTAAAAACAATATTGGCAAACAAAATTTTGTAATACAGGTTCGGTAGTAGGCAAAGAATAGAATAAAGGAGTAAAATTACTATTTTTGAAACGTGCAAGAAAGAGAACAAAAGTCTTCCCCGGATTTTCTATATCCAATAAAGTAGTCTACTTCAGCCACGCCAATTTCATACACAAAGAGAAGTGGATGCAAGCAGAGGCTAAATAGAAATAATCCTCGACGCATAGCTAGTCCTCGGGGTTTTTGTTAGAATAAATTCGATAAGCCGCATAAGCAAAGATACGTCAGCAAACTTTAACTAGGAAAAAGCATGCTTTTATATGAAAATGGACAACGCGCTCTCTATTTCGGCATCAATACAAAAGTACGAACCAACGTTTCATGGAGGACAAGCTCGTAAAGAATCAAAGAGAGAATAGAGGGCATATCAAAGCATTTAATAACGAACATAAATAAAATATAGGGTGAATCAAGCTGCAACAATGTTGAGAATATCGTACATTACACAAATTTACAACTACTTGCAAAAATAGGCCAAGCTCACCAGCTCCATAAGCCAAGCCCATGCTATACGTCAATTTTTCTCCCCATTGGCGGCCATAACCCTGTAGGTACAGTTCTTCTCTGGAAATTTGTTTAGGGAGGGTTGCTCCATGCTTCGTAAGAATTTCTAAATTATTTCGTACTCCACCTGTATTTAAATAGTCATCCATATTTTCAACAGCATTCCTCGAAAGTCAGTACAGATAAAAAAAACGGTTCGAAAAAAAGTTACTAGGGAAGAGAGTACAAAACAAAAGAATCTTCCTGTCCTCATGTGGGTCCGGTTTCAAAAAGCGAATCATAACACAAGAACATTCCTAAGTACTTCAACAAAAGCAAAACTAAGATGGGGAATGTGGCGCAGAGTCTCAACAGGGGGTCAAAGAAACGTCCTTGACGTATCACATAAAATAGGGCACAAACTCCGAGACAAAAATACCACCGTTGTAATTGTATCAAGTCGAAGAAAAATTGGAAGAATAATGCAAATCAAGGGCAATATTACCATCCCAAAATGAAAAGAGTTTATTTTAAAATCTACAAAGCCGCTAAGTTCAACTAGCTCAAGTGAGGGCTGCTTGCTAGTTTCCTAAATGCAAGTGACATTTGTTAGAGTACACTCACTGCCACGAGATTAGAAGAGTTTTTGAACTGAGATTTCTAAATGTTATTCCTTCATACTTTACATTTCTGTCATCTCTGAAATTCAACCCTTTTATTGTTTTTTTATCACAATCTTTTTGTAATCTATTTCTGAAATATCTAACGGAAATGCATTAAAAAGCCAAATTTAATCATTTTTCAAATGCGGGATTTTCGTAGCAACAGGTATGGCATTACTAACATGGGCCACTTGGATATTTTATTCTTTCTATATAAATGAAACTTTTTAATGGGGTGCACTTACTAAGTATTAGCCGATATGGAGGCTATGCTTAATACATTGCGCAAACGCAGAATTGCGTACTGCCTGCTTATGTATTTAAATTGAAAGAATCGTTGCCAAAGGAAGCAAAGAAGATGTCATTCCAGTTCTTACAAGCTAAATTCAAACATTAAGTAATTTGAATGTCTAATCAACATATTTGACAAATTCGCTAGCTAAACAAAATGCAATCGAGGGGAAATACTCAAATTTCATCTATTTGGGTTGAGAATCCATTCAAGGACTATTCGGGAAGAACTCGTAAGGTCATAATTTCTGAAAAGCACTTGCGTATCAGTCAGAAACGGCAAGAATACTTAGCACAAGTCGTAGTTCAAAGCTTAAAAAAAAAATGCAGCATATACCGGACAGGAAAAATTAGTTCACCTTAAATGAAAGGGTTTTCATATATAATCAGTTCATAAATAAAATGCAAGAGTAATGCGCCACTGCAATCAATCGTTTCAAAAAAATTAATACAAAGATTATTGAAACACTGAAGAGACAATACAACACGCGGTTATTTCAAGCAGATATTACTGTTGAGGAAAAGTCATAATTAAGGTCTTTGTTACTGTTTCCAAGATATTCATCGACTGCACTAAGTAAACTTGAAATTAAAATTGCAAACAAAAGAAACACACCAAAATTGCTCTCGAATATATTCATACACGATTGTAAACATATGCTTGCACCTCTGCTATAAGATATCTATCTTATCAACACAGGAAATTGAATACAACAAAATTAACATCACATAATTTAAGTAATGGTCTAACATTAACTGCATCTTCCGCAAAACTAAGCACAAGTCAATTTTGTCTAAAGATTTCCAATTTTAATACGAAAAATGTGCTTCATTCAAAGCTTAGAAGTGCTCTGCTTATATTCGGAGCATATAAATTCAAAGGAATCCACTTCAGTTTGTAAAACCAAAGTTTAAAAAAAGACCAGAAATTAAGCAAAATAGCAACGTATGATGAAAAAGTCCATTTAAACATTGAGAAGTCACTTACATTGGTATCAATTTACTTACAACAAAATAAAGTAACACAGGCTCTAACTTATTACAACCATTGCTTTGGCATATATAAATGCACCTTTTATTAAGAAATTTTGAAGAAAAGCCTAAGTATAATGTAGCACGAAGAAAGTAATAGCAAATGCACAAAGAATGGTTCGAGTAGATCCCAAAACTGTCGATGTTGAGGCAGATAAAAATGTAAAAAAGAGTCACTAAGTACTCAATATATAAATTTATACGAGAGCTCTAGCGCTAAAGAAATAAAATACCACTTAGCACTATTCCCCAGATTGAAAATTATCATACAGCCCTTCCAACTCTAAAAGAACAACCTCAAATTCATCAAAGGTTTGATGTACACAGCTAGATCGCTTGGCCTCAAAAATTAATTTATAAGCAAGTAGATTTGCAATCTTTTTAGTTGTTAGTATGTGTGCAGCATGCCACTTATAGTAAGCAACTTTACATTTATACAGTAGGCTTTCATTTTGTATAGATCGTAACTGTTCTAATAATTTTAATCGTTCTTCATATGATAAAGACTCCAAAATATCTCCTTCGTCATCCATATTATCTGTTACATTATGGTCACGAACTTCCAACGATTGCACAGGTTCATCTCTACTAGCAATTTCTGAATTAGAATTGCTTCCATTGTTCATTTGAGAACATCTACTCGTATGAGAGTCAAGATCGTCGACATTCTCAACGCGGTCAGACGTAGAGAACGCATGAGGAGATAACAAGGCACCATGGAGACCTGTAGCTTCCATATCACTCTCATTAATAGGAGTTGAGGCACATAACTGCTGCATGGGATCCTCTAAGAGAGTACCACCTATACACCGCTCATTAATTGCAGCAAGCTTGCAGGGATCTGCTCCATCAACTACTCTACAAACTGATTCTTGAAGAGACGATCCTATTGTCTCAACTTCAGGCATGTCTGAATGATGCTGTTCCATCAAGTAGGTTGAATCACATAATCGCAAAGGGGTAGAGAAGTTATATTGAAGAGATAAATCATTTTCTAGAGAATTACTACCATTACATGAACAGAGGTGGGCCTTTTCCAAATCGTGCTCGAGATATGCTTGACTACTGGACAAAGAATTAGATGCTGTGGTACCACATACATCGGCAAAGGGAAACTTAGAGTTTTGCAGAACTGTAGAAGGAGCAGGTGAGCAACAAAGGTTGTGATCGGATGCCCGCGCTAAGCAAGGAGTATGAAGAGAACAATGATTCCACGATGATCGGCATACCGCACATTCCCTCAGATGTGAACCATCCAGCGATGCACTGCAAAATGTAGTTGAAGGAGTAGAAAATTGACGTAGTGGACAGCTGGATAGAGATTGTTGGCATTGGTTACAATTGCTTGAATGAGACAGTCGTTCAGCGTTGTTGGAATTCCCACTCTCTTCTCGTGCGGAGTGATTTGGAGAGAGTGAATATGACAGGGGAACAACGGAAAAATCAGTACGTTCTGGCGGAATTTGCGGTAAGTTACACATACCTGATTCTGCTTCGCTCACAAAATTTCCCGCACGCTTTTTCCGTTTGTAAGAAAACCAAGAAAACAAACTTTTTAAGAAAGATTGCGCTGGATCGGAGTCATTTTTTTCAAGTCCTTCTCTGTCCGCTGTCTTGCGTTTTTTAGAGAGTCTGTCTGGATAGTAATTACCTATAGAAATATCCTCCGCTCCGTTGTTGACAGGGGTTGAAGGGCAAGGATGAAAAAGTGGCATAATGATAATCCTTCAAACAACACGAAAAGAGTAAATTTTATTTTGTTGAATTTGATTAAAAATATCCCAAATATTCGAGAAAATTACAGTAATGAAGAAGATTTAAAGGTGATCAAATTTTGCACTCCATCGTGTGCATTTTTACCGAAAAAAACCAGAGAGCAATCAAGGGAGCTTAGATGCATCGCGCAACCTTAAAGACATAACGTTGCACTACATACTACCAGCCATGGAACGTGCTAGTGCATAACTGGAAAATGAAAACTTTCAAGTGAACTACGAATGGCATACAATATATCAATCTTAACAAAGATTCGTTATGTTGATGAAGTGCAACTCAATTAATAAACTCTGTTTACTTCGCCAATCCACGTATGAAAAACTTTCACTTTTCTATCGCTTTATAAATGAGTTTATATATTTTATATGTGACGCTTGATCGGTGCAAATTTTCTAAATGTTAGCTTTTTCGTCTGCTTCTTTGGTATCTTCTCATGCGAAGAACTTTTCGTTCACAATTTATAGGTATAAACAACGCCATCTATCTAGACTGCATTAGATCCCTCCACGAAAATATTCCTTCAAATAACCGCAACCGCACTTCCCTTTCAATTCTAAAAGTACTCCCGCAAACAAATTGGAATAATGGTATTTCAATACCACGTTTTGATTCGAAAAAATATCAAGAAATGAAGCAATAACAGCAATATCACATGGTGCTACTGCAAACAGCAGCGCTGACATGTTTATTGGGGAACGAAAAATTACCCCCCTTCATAGAGGTCAAAAAAATACAAAGGAAAAATAAATGGATCAGCGCGCATATATCTTCGAGAAGACAAATACATTCTTACTCTTAGAATAGAAACAAATATTGAAAAAATTTAAAGTGCAGTAATTTGTAATGGCATACTGTAGCGATAGGTCGACACTATCAAGCCAAATTCGACTTTAATAGAAATCGTCACCTTATTCAGCTAGACAAGAATGAACAAAACAAATACTTACACTATAGAAAGGTGAGGGATCAGCAGCTACAATAAGTGCTAACTATAAAAAATTTTCATATCAGAAATAAACCTCACATTACACCCTAAACCCTACCAATGCGTACTTCGACACACAAATCTCTTCCGCAACTGGAATGATAAAAAAAGATTTGTCAAAACAACAAACTCGTACTTCAAAAAATAAAAATAAAATATATATAAGTTACTGCTCGAAACAACTTTTGCAACATTAAGCAGATACAATTTCCAGAAGATTTGATAACTTCAATAGCTCGAATGACAACAAATTGGGTTTTTCAATCATACACCGTTTAACTCCATTTCACCTGTACAAAAAACTAGGATGGCAAAAAACACAACATCATACCCCATCATGCAATCTATACAGTAGATGAGGAATGACGATGCCGACGCAATGGGTGCGTCATTCTACGGAATATTTCCCTTGTGAAATAGCGAAGCTCTTCCGAGCAAGACGACAAGACGTCACTATTTTCTTGAGCTCGTCGTACTAAGTAAGGAATAACTTCCTCGATAGGGCCTGAAGTACAAAATATTACGATGCACAAATACAAACTTGTAATCTGTACAAGTGGAGGTACCATTCGAGGCAATCGAACAAGCTTAAAATCCAGCAGCGGTCAAAAAACTAGACTTATCAACAAAAAATGATATCCATATAACAGCTTCTCAATCACAACTAGAAAAACTAGCAATTTATCCAATACCATAAGGAATGTATTTATAAGAATTATAGCCGAAATGCCCCAAGGTAAAAGTGATATGATCAAACATGCCCAGCAACTGCCCGAAACTAATTACCCCCTTCTTCGACGTGATTCCCCTCGATTTCATAATGTCGAGGATATGCAGAATAGACTTGGCATTGTGAGTGCCTGAAGTTGTAGAAATAAGATTCAAACGTAATATTGTTCTCTATTCCAGTGCTTCCATAATCATGCAATGCCAAAAATATCCACAATGCAATTCTTAAATTTCGATAAAACACATCGTTCCTCTTATGTACTACACAATATGAGCATAAGCAAAAAAGCATAATCTCACCAAAAAATACAGCAGTTTGATATGAATTGGAAAACGCGAGGTGCGTCAATTTCTGAAACATAGCGCTGGTCTCCTCAAAAGTATCATTAATGGGATCCATTAAACCGTTCTTTGCAGCCCATTGGCGCTCTAGAGACATGTAAGCACCCCTTACAAGCTTTATCCCACAAATATATTTATAAGTTTTGGCCCTTTGCAAATCAGCCGTCGCACGCGACAAACAATCTCTGCAAAGGAAAAGTTCACACAACGCAGAAAAAATGACTCATTACAAGGATTAAATATATCTTTATGAAATTTGAGGAGTACAAGCACCGCGAATATCTTTCCGGGTGTAGCATTTCAAGGTATATGCCACGCTTGAAATTCCAAGTATACATGCATCCCTATTTAATATAATCAGAAAAAGCCAACATGCAATAGGGAGATACCCGATAAAATCAAGGGATCGACATTCCGAGAAAGGTGCTCCTAGCAAGTCTATAAATAAAAACGAGAAACAGCTTTTCAATAACTTCGTCGCAGCACTTACTTTCTGTAGGACTGATATGTGTTGTATAAAATACAACGATCTTTGTTTAATAACTCTTGCAACTGCAACGCCATATAATCAATAGCTGGCTGAAAATACGTTTGTTCTGCATCTAACAAAGCTGCAACATTCTTTTGCTGCGCTACAACGTCCAAAACATCCTTAAATCGATCAATTGCTGCGTTCCATCGGGCGGATTCTGCCTCATTCCATTGAAATTCGTTTGTATTGAAACATTTCAGTAACCGGACATTTTCTATGCACGCCAACGAAAAAAACTTCATCCATTGAAAATATGAAAAGTTGTCTAAATTGTCTGCATCGTGGCCATCCATAGATGAAATGCGATAGAAAATCTCATCGATTTCAGTACAGTCCAAGTATTTAGGAGCCAGGCTAAGAAATTCATTTCTCGTCACACGTAGAGATGTCCATTGATCCATCATTATATAACCATAGGTGGATTCCTCTTTAATTCCTTTTAATATTAAGAAATAGACATATGATTATTAGGTGATTTTGCAATAAGCATACTGATAAAAACAGCTAAGTCCTAAGAAGTACCAGACTACATAGTTTACAATAAAAACATTTGTAATACAAAATGAAATAACTATTCATAAAGAATAAAAGTATCTGTCAGCATACTAGATTCAGCTTGCAAAAATATCTTCTTAACGAATACTCATTTCACTGTTTTCAAAAATATCTCGAGTATGCTTTAAAATGGCTCACCAGCAAATTTTCCGAAGATATTGTGAATTTTAATAATACAGTTACTCGCCAACTTTAAGTCATTAGGAGATATAAGGGCAGTGAGTTTAACAGCTATAAATCCAAATTCTTGGATACTCGCTGCCCTAGCTGACTCTTTCAAATGTTCACAATGGAAATCCCAAACAGAATAATTCGAAGCATTCTTTTTCAGTGCGCCAGAAATATCATCTTCAGCTGAATAAGCTAAAACTGACCCCACTCCTGCAATATATTTTAATTAAATATTTCTTGTCTGAAACGAATTTTATAAGATAAAAACACTTTACAAATGAATAATCTTGACTCAGTGGCGTGTATCCAAAACAGAAAGCACACTGTCGCTAGAAAATGAGTGCAGAAATTATCAATTTTCCAAATGAGATTCATCGCGCAAATTCAAAGAATTACCTTACATTTCAAAAAAAAATTCCAGTATTTCCTATTCATCGAAATGTACGTATCGAACACTTACCTTCAACTTCCAAAGACGATATGACCGGTTTCAACTGTTCCATTCGCTCACCACCACAGAAGTGCTTAAAAACGCTACCTCGTATAAAGCGAAGCGTAAGGTTTATACCCAAGAGGCGTTTACACCAGTCCACAAGAATTTCAGCATGCGCAACAATTGGCTTGAAACGGCAGACCGCCAAAACAGCAACTGCACGCAAAAGCTCCGGTAAGCTCTTCTTCGATGCAGACATCTCCAAGTCAAAATTGAGAAGGCGGTCAACGGAGGAAAGGCCAGGGGAAGAAGTCGACATGCACCGCCTTGCTGCCACTGTAGACGAGATTTCTAAACGTGATGGAGAAAAGTGTTTCAAAACAAACAAATTCTGGGAAGACGGGGGGCAATGAAATTGCAAGTACCCGGGTCCACGCAAAACAGCTGGGGTCGAAAATCCACCCAAACACGACATTCCACGAAAGAACATACGACTTCTTTCATGATAGAAAGGAGCTGCAAAAGAAAAAGAGCCGGCAACGTGCCGGACAGGAAGCATTTTCATATCGCTGCAAACTCTGTTTTCGGACGCAGAAAGCCTCTTCCATAAAAAGATTCTTTTAATCCGCAGCAGAAAAAAACTCAATACAGTGACGGGTATAATATATAAAAATATGTCAGCGTATGAAACAAAGCAATGTGGCTGGAAGCACTGCACTGCTGCACTGCACCCAGAAGCTGCATTTGGACATCGATTCAAGGTTGTTCGCTAGCGACAACGGCAGCGCTGCAGCAAGTCAAATCCTTTTTTTTTATATCCGCGCCCCCACTCCATGCGCGAAAAAAAATTTTTAATGCGACCGCATTGACTGCAGGTGGAGATCTCAATTCTTGAGCCTAAGGTGCTGGAATATTGAGTAAGATTGACGAGTATATTAAAAGACCGCGACTTGCAGTGAGCATAAATTCATACTTTTGATGTTGGGAAAGGATAGCATTTAAAAGAACAGTTTATAATTCCCGATATTGAAATGTATTTAATCACGGCATAAAAACATTGATTTCAATACTCAGTATAAAAACACTGTTTCTTAGGAAATTATTGAAACTGCAACTTTACATTATGTAAAGAGAAATGAAGTAGTGCGCACTGACAGTTTGCAACTGAAATATATTCAGTCCGTGCACCAAATTGGCATTATAAAGCATTATTAGCTTTTATTCGGCGAGGAATGGCAATTGTAACACGGGAATTAACCATGACGCTAGAAGTACTATGTGTTTTTATCATTGCCTTATATCACGTTGCCTAGAATTCTATTTGTTAATGAGTAATTAAAACAATTAGTTGTATATTCGTGTGTTTTGATGTTTCTTCCCTTTCCCCTTTCATTGCCACGTTGTGAATTCATCGCTGATGTTGTCGGACAATTTAGGCTCAAATGGCATATCAGAGAAAGCAAAGCAGTCACACAAGCATGCATACTGATATGCCCGGACAATTTGGGCGTGAACTACATATCGGGGAAAGCATTACGGCGAGCAAGCGCAAGTTATTATTTTAACAACGATAACAAACGATGAACATGATTGGAAGTGGAAGTGT